>PVKU01004591.1:0-143173 GCA_004027475.1 Anoura caudifer | reverse complement strand
TTTACATGGTGTGTATTTCCCCCTGATTAAAAATATAGAAGACGCATGAGGATTCTGCAGGTATGGCAAGAAGTTCTCATTTGAGAAGCAAGAGGAAAGCCTTAGAAGCCATCGTAGCCTGCTTTACAAGTTTGCGTAAGGCTAATCCTGTGTACCATTAACAAATCATTTTGTTAACAAATCATCAGACAGTGCTTGTTGAGTACCTACTATGTGCCAGGCAGGGAACCTGGCTCTGAGAGTAAAAGAGTAAACAAAATAGAAAAGTGTTTCTTAAAATTCTTTCCCATCTATAATTAAGCACGACAAAAGCCTCCATCTAGTCATTTTTATAAAAGTACATGCAGACTATTTACTGTAGGATTGTTATTATACAACTAAAAAAAATGGCATCGTTTCTTCATTGCCTCTCATTTTCAGACTGCCTCATAACTAGCATGCTCAACGGTGAGAAAAAGGAAGCAAGTGCAGTCTGGATGGAGAACCTTGGAGGACTGAAGGGAGTGACCAGAGCTCCAGGGGGAAAGGGTGGAATTTAGATGAGATCTGCTAATTAGCAAACCTGTTATCTTTCCAAAGCTAAATCTCTACAGAGGACACAGAAGTGTGACAACTGCTCACCTCTTTGAAAGCCTTGTCTGCAGCCTAACAGGCTAGCGTGGCTGGGAGAGCAGTCATTTGTTTTATTTTAAATCAATTCCAAATGATTGGAATATATTTTAGATTTAAAAAAAAAAAAACTTTTATGACCATCGGATCTAAACTAAGCCAAAAAGCTGGTTTCTGTCCTTTTCTTGTAGACCTCATAACCCTTCTTAGTCCTACATCCTGGCATTTGCGACACATCTACAAAGAACTAAGCTCTTCTTCAAGCTCCATTGTTTACCTTTTGTTCTTAGCAGAGTGAAAATGGATAAATGCATTTTGGAAAACAAACAAGGGCCCAGTTAAATACAAATTCAGGTTACTATGAGAATATGGTTTAAGTAGTTAATATCTACCCAAAACAAGAAAAACATGGATGATTTTCTTGAGCCCAAATGGTGTTGAGGAAAGGTGAAACGTTTGAGATACTTCACCTGCTAGCATTCACCCTTCTTAATTTCATGCTTTTTCATTCGCACCACATATATCTCTGTACTCCCCACTCGTTTTAGCCTTAATGTATCTTTCCAATCAAATTAAGCATTTCTTTAAAACAATGTAGTGACCATCCAGTTACAAGAAGTGGAGACTGAGGCCTAAGGAGGTTAGATGAAGGAGATGAGATCACAAATCCGATTTAAAGTATGCATAAGAGATTAATCTTTTCTCTCTGACTGATCAGTAAGTTTGCTACCAGGAACTATGCCTATACAAGTCTGTGGATATAGACTTTGGAAATTATTAGTTAAAAGAAAAAGAAAGTTGAAAAATAATGTTGGCCACTTTATAATTTGAAAGAAACCACCTTAGGTTTGGGTTTGCATTTCATCATCACCTAGGCACTCCCTCCTGCATTCCTGGAAGACTCTAGAACCATAGAATAGTCTCCTTTTCCAGAGAACAAGATGGACTTCCAAAGGTCCAGGCAGTGAGTATCTCTGGCTCTAGAACACAGAGGCTGGGGTTTCTGTTCTGTTAAACCTCCAGAATGGCAGGCACTCAAGTGCAACCTCATCAAGGAGCAAGTGAGGTGAGCAGACAAGCTCCCCGCTCTTGGCAGGCAGGAATGTCAAGTGAGTTAGCTAAAACACACACACACACCACCACCACCACAACAACAACAACAAAGCAGGGTGGGAGACAGGCCCATAGGAATGAAAACCGTATAATCAGACCTCACGGCATGCTGGGTAGAACAGTAGCAAGTGCACATTGGTGAAACGCCAACAAAATGTCATTATGAGTTGAGTCATCAAATGGTAAGTTAAAGAAAACTGCATTCAATGCTAATCAACCCGTGCAAACTCTTCCCTATGAAGGCTGATAGCTTTTTTCCCCCTAACTGATAAAGAGAGCTAGTCATAGACGTGCCAAAGGAAAGCTCTTCAATGCCAATTTGGCTCTCCATTTCATACTGAGCTCAGAATATTAACAAAACCTGTTGCTAAGGGGCATAGATGCATGGTTGAGTCTAAAATGCAAAATTATATTAAATATAGCTGCTGGAAGTAACCCTCCCTTGGTAGTACTTCATACTGTGTGTTAGATTCAGGCAACAAATGCCTCGGGAAGGGTTAGGCCTTCCATATCTTGACCTGTTTTTCCTACCTTATCTCTCACTGCTCTACTGGATGACCTTTACATTCCAACCAGTTTTAGGATTTTCTGGAAACTGGTGCCATTTCACTGTGCTCTGTGGACGAGCGCTGGGTCTGCTCTGACACCCTGTCTCCAATCTCTGACTCTCCCATTCATTTTCCAAGATCAAAGCAATTAATCATTTTTCCTTTGGGCTATCACTAAATCACACATGTTGATACACCCATCTGTCCTCATTAAATGTGAGCTTCTTGTGAGTAGGAATTGTTTCTCTGCACACTCCTCAGTGCCTCACTGTGAACCATACTGAGAAGAATCTGATCAATGTGCAGGGAATGAATAAATGGATGAATGGCCGCCTGCATGATTGAACAGACCCATTCAATCATCTGATGACAGATGGAGTAAAAAGAGGTCGCGATTTCCACTGTGCCTGGTGCCCTGGTATATTTTGTATCTTTAAGCCTCAGGAGTTAGTTTCTGTCATGATAGAAAGAATATAAGGGCCCCCCAGAAAGTCAAAGGTTGGCTTAGCATCAAGATGCCCCTGGGATGCTAACAACTGCCCAGATGTGAGTGTCATGAGATCTGCCTTTCAGATCTAGCTCACCATCACCTTGGTTTTGTTACTTAATTTCTCTTGATCACAATTGCTTCATCTATAAAGTGAGGTATTCAGCCAAGATGATCTCCAAGGTCCCTGCTAGCTGGAACATTTCGTGGTTCTAAACTCTTTACATCTTTCCAGGTATCTATTGCCCAGACTCTTTGTACCACATACATTTGGGCAAATGTCACAGCATCAAAAAACTAATCTTGCATCCATCAACCATTAGAGAGCACCAGTGTGCCTGTTCTGTGTTCTTCTCTGACTGCTTTTTCTACTGCTCAAGTGGCCTCCTTCCTTAGAAAGGCAATGAGCAACAGAACAAATGGTAACATATTCCGTCTGGGCCTCTCCCACTCAGAGAAAATGAGAGAAGCTGAGGGGATGCATCGCCTTCTTTAATAACGAAGTTCTTTATTATCAACAGTATGCAAAGTTAAATATGATACCAAACACCATAGGTCACAATATTGTCAAAGGTTCATTCAAGATTAAGCAGCCATATTTGTTTTCACTTTTTTAATGTATTTCCTTCCTGCTCGCTTTACTATGTCAACCTATTTATCTGTTGCAATTGTGCCCCCTATTCAGATAACCTGTTTCTACAGCACCTCTAAGAGGGCCGTGGGTCATGGGCTTGCTCACCCCTTGTGCACCCAGGGATGAACACCTGACACAGGTCTAGCCAATCCAGCAGCCACTCATAATCAGACATAGAAAATTTGGTCTCAGACCTGAAATGTAACCAGTCAAAGAATGGCGGGTACTAAAACTACAATGTCATACAGATGCAGAGCTTAGAGCTCTTTTAAGCCATGTGCGTATTGATGAGTTAGCAAAAGCCTGATCTGCAGGGGAAAGCAGAAAAGACTCAGAAAAGCAGAAAGAGTGCTCCCGTGAAGGGAGAGAGGGAAAAAGAGGGAGTGAGAAAATGCAGGCTCAGCTGCAATTGGATTCAATGAAATTCTCCCGAACAAAGACTCCGAACTGAGGTAAAACAAAATACACACAAACACATACACATGAATTGTCTATAGGTGTATATTTCTCCATTCTTCCTGGGCCATAAGCATCGCTCCACCAATGTTACCGCCCTCTCTCCACAACCTATTGCATCAGGTAGGTATCTGTCACTGAAGCAATTCCCTTATTCTTATGCAATAGGGTGTTTTTATTTCTCGCTACTTTGACATGGCAGTTACATAGCGAAAAACATGAACTTTGGAATTTAAATGAACTACATTCAAATCCCAGCTCTGCAACCACGACCTGCATGACCTGGGGCAAGTTACTGCTCCGAGTTCCAGTTTCCTCCTTTTAAAATGGGGATAATTTTACCTACCTTGTAGGTTTTGATGAGAGTTAGAGCTAATAAGTAAAGTTTTTATCACAAAGCCTTGCAACCAGTAGGCCCTAAGAAAAATCACTACCTACCCCAGGATAGATTCACCTAAATAAAAATGTTGGATCAAGCGGAATGAAAACTGTACAGTCTTGATACTTCCCAGCTGCTTTGGCAAAGACTCAGTCTACATCCCCTGATACACATTAAAAACAACTTCTTCCCAGCTTTGACTTGGAATTTGGATGTGTAGGAGCCAGGGCTGCTTCTTTACCTCCTAACCTGAGAGAACAAAACCAGGAGCTGCTTTCTGTCTTAAACCAAACAATCGCCATTTCCTGCTTTCCTCTGACTCCACTGGTCCCACTCGGAGAGCTGTGCACAGGTTCTCCGTGTGAAGATAGGCCTGGGCTTGTCATAAACAAGCCCCAAACTAGTTTCTGTTGCTTCTTTTCTACGTGTTCTTCTACACCCAACCTCCCCAGGGCTTCCTATGATGCATCATGACACAATAGCCGGAGGAACAAAGATTGCTTCTGAAGCTGAAAGAAACAGGTGAGGCGGATACTCATTTCTTATACACAGGGCTCATGGGGAATAAAAAGCATATATTCACACCTGTATTCCGCACACTGGTATCCCAGACCCCTGCACTCTCTGATCCCTGTTTTCCCACGGACCTCCCTGATCATAATCTCTTTCTTTCCCCGCCACGTTGGCTCATCTAATACTTGACTTTCTGCCTCACATCTGCTGGATGACCACTCCCAGGAGTATCTATCGCTGAGCTGGGAAGGATTCCTGACCTTCCTGTGGCTTTTTCTGGGCTGCCCACCTGGCCCCTGCACTTGAAGCAGGCCACCATCAGCACCCTGGCAGGACAATCTGACCGGTGATGGATGTCTGCTCTAAGCTGGAAACATTGCTTCCCTCTGACTGCCCCCTTACCCCCAGCTACCTCACACAACTTGTCCTAACACTGTCACCCTTTACTGTCTCCTCTTACTGAAGCTGATCCTGGTGTTTTTATACCTAATTTTATGTCAAACATAACCAGACCACATTAAGAAAATAAAGCCACATATTAACTGTATTGAGTAGGCATACAGTTAAAAAGACCTTTGATAATAATCAATATTGCAAGAGCTTGGTAACACTTGTGTAGTGTTTTGTTTTGTTTTTGTTTGTGTGGGATTTTTTTTTTGGCCTACAGGCCTTTTCTAAAAATAAGCTTTCCCTGGCTACAGGTCCTTGGTTCTTGCTCTCATTCCCTCTTAAGCTTTGTTCCATTAGGACTGGAACCATCTGATACGAAGGGGAGGATGTGCCTTTTCCCCACTCCAAGTGCCACCTCTGTGTAAGCGAAAGCTGCTTGTGACAACTGAATGAGCTGCATGTCGCATTACCACCAAGCACTAAGAAGTTGCAGGAATCAGTTCAGCAACAGCACATGTGTGTACGTGCAAGTACTTTCTAATTTAACACCCCCCATTTAAAAACATCCAGTCTGTCCTTACCAATGAAAATCAGAAAAAAGAGCAGGTAGGTAGTCTGTTCAAGGACCAATGGCAAGTGTCTCATTTCACTTACGTTCCATTAAACCAAGTTCATATCCTCCATCTACTGGCAGGCTTTCCTGATCTTCTCAAGCTGTTACTCCCTTCATCTTCCTTGGTATCCCACCTGCATCGTGTACCAAAACTTACATGCACACTGCACAGAATAGCACTAGTTTGTTGACATGCTTGTCTTCACATGGTATGGGCTGAACTGTGTACCCACCTGAAATTCCCATGTTAAAGTCTTTTATTCATAATTTAAATTTTATTGTTCAATTACAGTTCATATTCAGTATTACTTTGCATTAGTATTAAATGTATATCATGGTGGTTAGACAGTCATATGCTTTGCAAAGTGTTCCCTGCAATCCTATGTTAAAGTGATGACTCTTAGTACCTTAGAATATGACCTTACTTGGAAATAGGGTTGTTGCAGATATCATTAGTTAAGATGAGATCATACAGGATGAGGGTCAGTCAGCCTTCAATGCTGACTGGTGTCCTCATAAAAAGAGGAAATTTGACACAGGACACACACAGGGGGAACTCCATGTGAAATGTGAAGGCAGAGATCTCAACGACGTATCTACATGGTGAGCAATGCCAAAGATTGTCAGTAAACCATCAAAATCATGGGACAGATTTTTCCTTCTCAGCTCTCAGAAGCAACCAGCCCTGTCGCCATATGGCTCTCAGACTTCCAGTCTCCGGAACCGCGAGACAATACACGTCTGTTGTGTGAGCCACCCACTTCGTGATGGCGGCCCTAGCAAAGGAATACATCCTACCCGACTGGGAGCTCCTTGAGGGTAGAGATAGACTTCTATTCATCTTTGTATTCATCTAATAAATAATTTGTGTTAGGTGCAGATTATTTACTTTTGTTAATAATGTTTGTTAAAGTCAACTAAGAAATATGAATACATGGCCCTCTGCACCCCCTAACTTGCCCATCCATTCCACCCCCTACCTGGCTAACATTCACTCTCTTGTACTTAGACAGGTCACATCAGAAAAAATAAATTAAATTTGGAAAGTCTTTCTAACCATAATATATTAAAATTTCTCAATCTCATTTTTAAGTCAATTTCAGTATTACGTCTGCATCCCCCCCACCCCCACTTTACCTATAAAAACAGAAGCTCATTCAGGAACAAAGTCCCAAGCCAGAAGACTTGGCAAGCCTCTTGAATGAGATGGTACAGTTGGCAGGTCCTATCTACCTGGCTGGGTCATATGGTCTCTTTAACTGTACAGCAGAGGTGAGGCAAAAACTGCCCTGTGACTTGCTGGACTCTGACCGGGTGATTCAGCCCACCCACTGCATCCACACTGCTGACCCTGCATTGAATAAAGTCACTGAGGAGAAACAAGGTGTTTCCCAGCCACAGTTACACTGAGAAACAACCTCCTGTAAGCTCCAGAGCTTAGGTCGCTGTTTTTGAAATGAAGATAATGTAAGAAAAATTAATTCAACCTATCAATTGTATTAAATATATTTATTTATCTTTTCAACAAAAAAAAATTTTAAATTAAAAATACATGCAAAAAATTTATAAACTCCCTTGTCCGTATCCAATATCCTGCTTGAGAAAATAGGTTTGGTAAAACAAAGAGCCATCTGGAGCTCCTCTGGTAAAACGAGAATTCAGCAGTACATTAAACAGTTTTCCTCCTTCTTAACTGACTTCAGATGATTCTAGAAAAGGGAAAAGCGCTAAGAAATGGAAAAGGCAAGTTGGCAGGTTGTGAGAAATGAAAATTACAGCTATGGTCATGCTCTGGAAAATATTCCCTGACCTCGCCAGACATTGATTATTGAACCAACAGCTTGCTTTTATAATCACAGTGTGCCTATAAACCAGTTGATATGATGGTACACTTGTTTAACTATTAACTGCTAGATTTCCTGGAGCTTCCACAATCTAAAAACACCTAAAAGTACGTGATAGGATAGGCTCCATTTATTGACCTATCTTGATTATAAGCAATAACGACTCCCAAAGTAAAGGGAGTTCTTAGGAAACACGAGTAAGGTCTTTTAAGCTCCAGGTATTCACCAGGGCATCTTCTCTTTTTTATTTTCTAAAGAATTGCTCTGCCTATATTAACATTTTATTGGTGCCCTTCGATACCTGAGGTCAAGATTCCTTCTCCATACCTACTTTGGACCTAGGACACAATTTCTTTATAAACGCTGAAAGTAACATTAACACTTCCACACGCTCATTGTAAGAACCTTCCTGATCCACAGGACCTCCCAACTCACAGTACCTCTTCTAGGCCTATCTAGGACTCTAGCTTACATTCCACACATTTCTGTGCTTTTCTTACCTCCTACCAGACTCACAAGCTTCTCAAAGGGTACAGAAACAGAAGACTGAAGCAAATCTATGTTTATGGCGAATTTATGAAAGCACAATGCCTCAAACCCAAAAGTGCACTCAATAAATAATTCTGGAATAAATGAATGCCAAACACTGGCCAAAGCACATAACATGCATGACTTTGCTTAGGTTTCTTAACAATCCAGTAAATGAGGGTCACTCTCTCCAGTTAGCAGGTAAGGAAGCTGAAGCTGAGGTTAAGTAGATTTTTTAAGGCTCATAGCTAGTTATGGGGAAGAATAGAGTAGAATGCATTTCTGTATAGTTCTGTCTAGCGCATCTTAAATGTATCAACAATAATAGACCAGAAATTTATTTGTTAAAAAGATCTAAACAAATAAATCCCTCATCCAAGTTCTCGCTTTAGGTATATTCAGAGTCTTGGGATTATTTTTTTTTCAAATGGCAAAGGAGTTTGGTGTGCAGGAAGAAGTAAATAAAGTGGAGAGAATCTGCTTCTAAAGTTTTCAAAATCACAGGAAGGCTGTCTCTGAACATTCACTGCAGAGGGATTCCCATACTCCTTGCCACTTAATCCCCACTAGTTCTTCGGTTGCAGCCTTACCCTTTTCTCTAATTTATCCTTCCCATGTGCTACTGGAAAAGGGAGAACTAAGCGAGGGAGTAAATAATTTGTCACTCAACATCTAGACCATCTATTTCCATGGCTTCAGCGTGGATCACAGGAAACAACTCAAGCATAGATAGGACTGTTCTGTGTTGGCCGGAGAGAAAGCTAAGAGGGAATCCATTAGTTTAAAAGAAAATTCATTCCCAAACCCCCCTACCACACAAAGAGGTAATTCTAGTTCCTTGCACACCATCCAGTACAAGAAGAAAACAGTGGAGATGTAGGTTCATTCACAATTTCAAGGAAACTGCACTTGTTACATTTACATAGAAATAACCAGGAAGAAAAAAATTCTCTAAGCCAAAAAGGGGACACGGAATCCTTGTAGTTAGGTATGGTATCAAACTGGCCATGTTCTCATTACTGCATTAAAACAATTCAACTTAGATGTGCAGGAAAACACAAAGTTTGGATCTCTTTTGTTACAGCCTGTAAGACAGCTAATGGAATCAATATTCATTGCTGATATTTAACACAAACTTCCAATCTGTACAGACCAGTATCAATTGGTAAACCAACTGTAACCAGCTTCCTTCATCCAGTGAGCAATTTATACTTGGAATTCAACCTTAACAGTCGAGTAGTCAGACTCAGTACTCTACGATCAAGAGAGACTTAAAGGAATGTGTCAAAGGGAACGCAGACACGGGTCAGCCCCTCTTATTTACCATCCCTGTCCCCACTTTGCCTAGATTCCCATGGAATCCATTCATGTGATCTAGCTCTGACCATGTCTTTTGGGTAATAGGTTGATCAATTTATTACGGAGTGACAAAATAAGTGGAGTAGCCGGGCGCTCAGGTTCTGGGGTCAGACAGACATTGATTAAAGTCTCTGCTCGGCCACTATCAGCCTTGACATCAAAGGCAGGTTCCTTGACCTTCTGGCCTCCGGTTGCTCACTTACAAAATGCAGCATCACCTTGTCAGGCCCTAGTGAGGGGAGAATGAGATCCTTCCTGTGCATCACTAAGCGCAGTAACAGGAATACAGAAAGAATCCGTAGTGGTGTTGCCATCTGAGATGGCACAAATTAGGACTTCCTTGTATGTGACTTAAACTCACCTCACTCTGGATACAGCAAACAAATCTCTAGGCTCATCCACCAAAGCTACTCTGTCTTTATGGAGCTTCCACCCTGCGCCTCCCTCCTTCCCTTCTTTTTTAAGGAGATTTACCATGATCGTCTCTCCTAAATACACACAATTCCCACAAATTAAGTGACTCTGTAAGTAAAAGGATAATCATACTTCCTCAAAAATAGTGTCCACCCAGGGCTGGGAGGTAGGGGATTCTGAACGTTGAGAAAATGGCTCTAACTGGTATGGGAGATGATAGCCAGAAACAGCTCTGGGTAGGTTGGAGGCTGTCCTGCCACGGGAGGCGGTTTCCATCGTTATGCCACGCAAAAGAGAGGATGGAACCTCTCTCCTGGGTCACGAGAATAATCCACAAAGCCAGGCATGGGAGTTGCTTTTATTGATTTGCTATTTAAATAAAGTGTGGGATCAGGAGGAGAATGAAGGGACAAAGGAAAGAACTGATGAGTAGCTTCTCAATGGGCATGGGGGGAGAAGAGAAATATAAAGCAAACAGGAAGGATGCATCTGAGGGGAAAGGACCCCAGGATGGGCTAAAGTAGCTCTGTTTAGCAGAAATGAGCAATAGCCTACAATCTCATAACCGGGAGAAACATCTCTCAGACATTTCCTGTGGGTGGCCCCAGAGGTCGCTGGCTGAGTAGCGAGTGAGTAGTTATCCAGGTTAACAACTTGCAATGAAAGCCAAGGAGGAAAGTAATACGGGGCCCCATCATGAAAAGGCTCCAGGCGGTGATAAAGTCAAATCACGAAGGACAAGCTCATCAAACTTTGTTTGAAAAGGGCTGGACAATAAATGTTTTTTGGCTTTGTGGGATGCTTTCCATCACGACTATTCATTCAACTCTGCCATTGTGGGGCAAAAAAGCAGCCATGAACAACTCAGACACGAATGAGAAGAGCTGTGTTCCAATAAAACTGTGTTTGTAGACCCCGACTTGGAATTTTAGGTAATTGTCAGTTGTCATAAAATACTATTCTTCTGATTTCTTCCCCCAGTCTTAGCTCAAAAGCTGAAATTAAAAATAGGTGGGGCTGGATTTGGCCCACTGGCTATAGTTTGCTGACTCCAGTTGTGAGCATGGACCCCGGGGTCAGACAGGCCTGGCTCTGCACCGGGCCTCTGCTGCTTATGGCTGCCCAGCCATAAGCAGGTTAGTTCACTCACCGGAGCCTCAGCTTCTTCATCTGTAAACTAGTGATAACAGTATCTGTCCCCACAGGATTGATGTGAAGTTCAAAAGCATAATATGGAAATTGACTCACATGAAATAAGTTTTGATGATGATGATGATGATGATGATGATGATAGCATTGGGTGTGGGGGTGGGTTATGATCAGCATCTAGATCTGCAGATAATAGTCTTTTTTAAAAGGCTGATCCTAACCCAAATTAAGGAGGGATGCGTAGAACAGAAAATAAAACAGATCAAGAGAGTTCCAGGAAGTGCCTACTGAATGCTTTAACTCAGAAGTGAGTTGACTACCTCACGATGATTTGTAACAGATTTCCTGTGTGCAGGTAAGTCTATCGCAAACACTCTGAACATCCTGAACACCCTCTCATTGTAGAAAGACGGGGTTTCAAGGACTGCATAGCGAAGGGTATGGAGCAGCTCAGGGAAAGAAGACCCTCTAAGGAGACAGAGTGGGGAAACAAAATCCAGCAGGGAAGGGGGCAGCAGTGGCAGTGGTCAAGGAGGAAGCAGGGAATCATTTCACTTGGGGTTTATCCGTGCAAAGCTCCCTCTTTTGTGATCACCCTTCAAAGGCTCAAGTTCAGAGGTAATTTGCAAACCAGCTCCAGAGACCAGCAGAGGATAGACGGATTCACTTCGATCCTACCCCTTCAGATTCTTTGGACACCTCATCTTAGTTCCGCAAATTTTTAAAACGGAAGGTTAGTTAGCCAAGGATCCTGCGACCTTTAAATCTGGTTAGAGCAGAAACAACACATTTTGGACATTGGAAGTTGCTTTTTATGCAATTCCCAAATAATCAAGCAAAGATATAAAGGGAATACGTCCATGCCAACATGGAAGCAGAGGAAGAAAACTACATTATACTTTAGTTAACTCAAACTTTTTATGAAAGGTGGAGGAAAATGATAGAGATTCCTATTAATGAAAAATACTTTCATTTTGTTGGACATTTATTGAGCATCTATTATTTATAAGCACAGTGCTAAAAGAGGTGGAGAGGCAAAGATGTGTAAGAATAAATGTTAGCACACAGCAAGGGCTTTCAGAGATTGTCCCAAAAAGGCAAACAACAATCACAAGGTTAAAACTTGCAGCGGTATAACGTAGGTAATGGGAATTACAACGAGAGCATTTGCAAAATATCCTCTGGCAGAGAGAACTGGTAAGCAACTCCACCACCATGATTCATATATCGCCATTTCTTGGGCACGGAAAAAGAACCCCCACTGATTGTCCCATCAGCCCCCTTGCCAATCTGCTCCCCACAAAAGCAAACAGGAGAAAAAAATGTGAAATACACTAAAGATTATGAAGAAAAAAATGTTTGGCAAATGTGGATTGCCAATGTTTGCATGTGGTTTAGTGAAATGAATTTCAGGACAGAGAATCAAGAGACCTAAGTCCTACCTCTGGCAAAGCACTCACTGCCCAGGCATCAGCTTGCTCATTTGTTAAAGGATATGGTTAGATGATAACACTCCTTTCATAGCTCTAAATTCTATCACTTATATCAGGATGCTTAAGTAGGCACATTTACTAAGGAAGGCTATGTGAAGAATTTGTTAGTGTGACTGAGTTATTTAACTTCTGAGGCCATCAAAGCTGAGAGAGCCTTAATTCTTCTAACAAATCTAGCAAAGTCAAGTAAAGCACCCTTTGTGATTAGACAATGCACATAAAGCTAAAAAAGAAAAAAGAAAAAGAATTATTCTGCAACAATGCATGTCACACAACCATGTGCTATGTAAGTTATTTACAAAACTAAGGAAAAACTCCTTTTGCCTGTAGAGATAGAGATACGTGAAAAATGCAGAAATGTCCAGAAGTAAGTTATTTTCCAGACTGGAATCTTAATCACATCATTACATTTTTCTTATTATTTTCATACAGGTCTTGATAGCTATAGAGAGTATCATAAAATGAGTTTATAAAATGTGATGTTTATACAAGACATTTTGGTTAAAATTAAAATTAGAACTCACCAAGGACCTAAATTGTTTAATGCGTAGAACCCACCTTTCAGCCCATGATTACTTAAGCTTTGCAAGTTTGGAATGCTCTGGCCTAACTCTGAAAATCATTTGATCCTCTATTTAAAATTTTAGAAATACATTTTATAAGAAAAAGAAAACCCTCAAATATATGAAACACAAATGTCAAGAAGGGGTAAATTCAACTTCTTTATTACTAAGAAATGCAAATGAGAGTAAGGTGTTAATACCTGTCACTGAATTGGTAGTTGTTTTATTTTTTTTAACCTCATGGGAAGACATGTTTATTGATTTTGGAGAAAGGGGATGGGAGGGAGAAAGGGAGAGAAACATCAATGTGAGAGAAACATTAATCTGTTCCCTCTCACATGCAGCTCAACCGGGGACCTCATACAAGCCCTAATGGGGGACCGAACCAGCAACAGCAAGGTAGGCACAATGTGCCCTGAACCAGTAAACTTTCAATTTACAGGACGATACTCCAACCAATTGATGCCACACTGGCCAGGGTGGTAGAGATGTTGTTTTAAATTATTTTACCCGGGGTGAAGAAAGGAAGGCATAACGTTTCCGGAGAACAATTTATTTGGCAATATTTACTAAAATATTTAAAAGGACATGTTTAAATCGGTACTTCCAAATATCATTGGGGAGAATAAGAATTAGTATTATTAGCTTTCTGGAGGGCTGTGCATGCCCTTCAACCTAGCACTTCCATTTCCATTTCTTCAACATCCTACAGAGAGGATAAGGCAAACGTGCAAAGAAGTATGTTCAAGGTATTCTTTGCAACTTTGTTTACGGCTGTAAAAAAATGAAACTATGTTAAAGTCCAATTGGAGACTGATTAAATGGCTACATTTTTTACAAATTAAAATAAGCAACTGTTTTAAAAAAATGAGGTAACTATATGTGTAAAAATCTGGAAAGATGTCCAAGATATGTGATAGAGTATAAGGCAATTTGCAAAGTGTCATGCATAGTATGGAAAGTAGCACACATACATATTTGTGTACATGCAAATGCAAAGAGACACTCACCAGAATGTTAACAGTAATTAGCTCTGGGTGAGGTGACTGAGTGGTTCTTATTTTCTTATTACGAATTTCTTTTTGGTTTGAATTTATTGTCAGCAAGTATACTTCATTTTACAATAACTCGAAAAGCTATTTTTAAAAGGTGAAGAAGAAAATGGAGAACGGGGGAAGAATTGGATGACCATGGCAATTGAATCTAAAGCCACAGTACGCACAGTAACATACAAACTGCGATGGTCATCACGGTAACACTCATAATACTTAAAGTTAACTGCACCTCCATGTTCACTGCAGCGGTATTTACAAAAGCCAAGACATGGAAACAACCAAAGTGTCCTTCGGCAAATGAATGGATAAGAAATGTAATATATATATTACACTTTATATATATATATTACATTTTTACATATGTAATATATATATAAATGTAGTATATATCCATATATACAATGGAATATTAGTCAGCCATAAAAAATGAATGAAATCCTGCCATTTGCAACAACAATGGACAGAACTTGAGGGTAGTATGTTAAGTGAAATAAGTCAGACAGCGAAAGAGAAAATACCATATGATCTCAAATGTGAAATCTAAAAAAACAAAAAGAAAAAAAAAAAAAAAACCTCATAGATACACAGAACAGATTGGTGGTTGCTGTAGGCAGGGGTAGGGAAAATGGGTGAAAGTGGCCAAAAGTTACAAACTTCCAGTTCTAACATAAATAAGTCCTGGGGACATAACGCACAGTGTGGTGATTACAGTTAACGACACTGGATCGGAAAGTGTCCAAAAGAGCAGGCCTTAAAAGTTCTCATCACACAAAGTCTGCACCTAACATACAGCGCTGGATGTCAGCTAGACGTACTACCATTTCACAACATACACAACTATCGAACCATGCTGTGCATCCCGAATCTAACAGAATTGTGTATGTTAATTATACCTTAAGTTTTTGAAAGTTAATAAACATTAAGGTTCTACTTAAATAAATACAACAGAAATGGATAGTATATCAAAAGAGATTAACTTGGAAGTATTTCAAAGTATATTGGTAAGTAAAACAAAGGCTCGCTAAATATACATTACTTTTATACATATTTTGGATATATATATTATGTGGATATCCACCTAATATATATATCCATATTTTGCATACATGTATGGATATATATATATAGATAGATATATGGATAAATATATGTATGGAAAAAAGTCCAGAAGGGTATATGCCAAAATGTACATTGCAGTAACTGGTGATTCTTATTTTCCTTTCCTATATTTCTTAGTATTTCTACAATGAACAAGTATTATTTATGTATTTTTTAAGTTTTAAAAATATTCCTTATAGATCTTTCAGATTTTCAAACACTGAAAATGCTTCCAACAACACTATATCTGAGAAACACAAAGGGGTGAGATTCTTAACCATTTCCTCCAGCATTAAATTTCCCACCAGAGACCCCCTGCCAGCCTCTGCAGGGAGGCACAGCCTGCTGTGCGGGGCTGAATGCCACACCAGCACAAAACAGGCTCAGGAAACTCAAGGTGCCTATTCTGATTTTGTGTCCTGAGATGGACGAGGTTATAAAACATACTGGCTCAGATTACAGGCTAAGCATGACAAGTCCGTCTGGTACAACCTCACAAAGGAATTTACACAGAATGAGAAATTAACACATCTCATTTCCCAGGGTGGAATCGTTTATAAAAGCAAAGACCCATGCAGGGTTAAGTCCTTGCCTATCACTGTCCCACATGCTTCTGAATTATGCCTCACATGCATTGCTCACGTCAGGATTGACCTATTACCATTTTTTTTTAAAGGTGAATTTTTTTTTTATTTTAAAATCATTTTAAAAGGTGAATATCGACTATGTACTATCTTAAACTAAGATAAACTATTATTTTTAAAAGGTAAATGGAGAGGGAAGTGAGGAAGAGTGCCTTTTAACAGAGTCAAACTTTTCGTATATTTTCAGGTGAACTGGGAGAGGCCAGACCACCCCACCTCCCTTCCCTCCTCTCTCCCTCCCTCCTCTGATCATTATGGCTGATAACAATAGTTTTTCTCTCCCTGGTAATGTAGATGACACATTTTTCCTGTAGCCTGTCTTCCTGTAAAGTGCAGGAATTCCTGCACTTTCTGGGTGCCCTTCCTGTTAACTTACATTTCAGATTTCCTCAAAAGGCATTCTACCACTTTAATATTTGAAAAATGTCAGCTCAACCCCAGACAGCTAATATAAACAAGCTGAAAAGCATACCACCTAAAGTTACAACAGTGGAAAACAAAATTTCTTTTTAAGAAATTCTTTCTCGGAATCTCACTGTTGGTAAGGCTGGAAAGAAGTAACCCAGTCCTTCCAGCTCCCAGGGAGTCTGTAATTCTTTTGCCTGTGCTGTGCCTTAAATTAGAGGTCTGTAAAACTGAATTATAGTGATCTAGAAAGTTCGTAAAGGTCCTTGAATTGAACATGTTGTTAAATTCTTCAGTGCTAAGAGGTTGTATCCACCTTTCACTTTTCCTCCCATTTCATTTGGTTCTAGCATTACAAAGAAGTTTTGGTACTGCAGAAAATGTCTTGGCCATTGAGAATACGTAGCTGAATTAGGCCAATTCCACATTTAAAGTCCAGGCCAAGGCTCCTTTGCCATTTCTGAAATGATCACCTACTTCTTTCTATCAATAATTTTCCTTTTGGCCAGGAACCCCATGTTCATACCAGATGCACCTTCCAAATGGGACCCAATTAAGAAAACTTACTGATTTGTTATGGGAATGCCCATAATGGAAGCATACCATGCTAATATCTTTGTTAACTTCCCAACTCAAAAACTTGCTCTACTAGGAGGGAGCTACCTTAGGAGTATATCCAAAAAAAAAAAAAATGCAAATAGGAACCTGATTTAATTTAGACCCTAAGGTCCAAAGATAAGATCTCTATAACACCACCTTCCTTATGAAACTTTCCTGACTATCTACCAGAAAGAAAAATCACTTTTATCTTTAAACTCCAACTTTGCCATTTCTCTTCACTATCTATGCAATTATCTAGTATTATAATGACTTGCTTTCTTTCACCAACCACATGGTAAGTTCTCTGATACAAATGACTACATTTTAAATATTTTTGTATGCACCTAAATATTTTTGTGTGCATATGCAGTGTATGGGGATATATATATGTGTGTGTATATATACACACACACATATACATGTACACATCCATACCCACATGTCATAATATGTATATACAATATATTAAACTGAACTGAATGAGTAAATATATACCAAATACAAACTAATTAGATGCCATCTCTTTAATACATCAAAGCACAGAACACCCCTTGTAAGCTGTTACTTCTCTGCTCAATTAGACTGTAGATTTCCCGTATTTTAAGGAACCTCTGCACCTCGTGATTCGAATTCCTGGCTTCCTCAGCACCAAGGTTTTTAGATTTTCATGGTCCCCTAACACTCAAAGAAAAGCTGAGCCCCACCTCCAACTATATGTATCACTTACTTTAGAATATATATCACTTTCTTTTGGGGCTGAGATGTATTATTTCCAGCTATTAGAATTAAAAGTGGTACAACAACTCTCAAAAAAGTGGCAGAAAGCTTATGAGACACTTAAATTTCACCAGGTCTTCACCTACATCCTTGCAATGGATATACTTATATACTGCCCCAGGTAAGCCTAACTCACCCAGTGCTTCACTCACCTCTTCAATGCATACATGCTCCTTTGGCAAACGCCTTCTCTATGGTGAAGGATTTGTTCTGAGACAAGTGAGTGACAGGGTCCTACAGGACCTGATAGCAAGCACTACCTCAGCTCTCTGATGCCATGTCAGGAATTTTATTTTTGTTAGCCCCCTCCCTAGCACGGTATTAGGCTTCCAAAATACAACTGTGTAAGAAAAAAAAAAAATTCGAAACAGAAAGAACATAAAGAAAACCGTAATCTCGAACTTCTCACCTATTATAGCTAACTAAATATATGCAATTGCATGTAAAAGATTTCATTATGGTTGCTAATGAAACAGGACAGTCCCTGGATGTTGGTGTAACGTTTCAAAGAACAGTTTTCTCCCTATATTCCTGCGCCCCCACCCTAGATGCAACGCATCTCCCAAATGGGAAAATATAAAACACTGATGTCCTCACTACTGCTTCTAAAGACTGTGAGCCAATAAGCAATTGGTGTAAAGTGCAAAATCTCGGAAGAGAAAGACTTCTTGTCTGCTTTTTTTGTAATATGCTATTATGCATACTTCACCTTTACTTCCTTTAAAAATCAAAAGTTGCTTAATGTTCAAAGCGTATCAATGGAAATTTAGCTAAATACTGGCACAGCAACGTCTCATTCCCAAAGGAATATAAGATTACATTAATTTCCTACTAGTTTAACTCAAGTTTTACCTTTCATCTTCACCCACAGACTTTTTAAAAGTTTATATTTCTGTTGCACAGAAAATTACTTACAATATGCGTGCATACTAAAGAATTTTACAATTATATAAAGCATTGCACATTTAGACGCTACCAACCTGCTCTATCTCTCCTGACTGTGCAAAAGGCAAAAAGAGCTCAGTAATCCTAGCAGAAGAATGCAAATAACGTCAATGCACAGCTGAACTGCAAGCCCTGCCTTACAGGAACTCTCTGTGTCTGCAAAAAAAAAAAAAAAAAGACACACACTAAACAGGAAATGCAACTGAGCTGTGGAAAACCTCAAACTTAAACATGCAATCGCTAGGCGAAAATTGCATCCATGCATTCATAAATGCATGCACAACCCTTTGCATTTTTGCAATTAATGCAAATAGGCTCTTACCTTTCGGCTGAGACATTTTCCCCTTTCCTTTGATGGGGGAGGGGAGCACAAAAGACTTTGCCTTGCTTCTCTTCTGTAGCTAGTTTTGCAACAAAGATGCAAGCTGCAGGCGTGCAATCTTCATGCAAGTGGAGTTTCTCTTGACCGATGCAGCAGATGGACTTTCAGGGAATCCAGATGGAAATGCACACCTTGCAAAACAGACTGGAAAGTGATTTTTCCCCCAGTTGCAACGTTAGGGAAGGCTGTGCTGCAGCTACATGATGGGCCAGGGCTGGCAGCTAAAAGCTCCAAACTTGGAACTGAGTATCTTGTGCGCAGACGTCCTTCCTGCGAGGGGCGCGGGGGCCGCTGGGTAATGTAGTTCACAAGCAGAGTCCATGGGGCTTTGATTTAAGGAAACGTGGTTGAGCCGTTTGCTGAGCGAGGTGACTGGGTGCGACAAAGATTGCTCCTAGATAAGTCTGACATGCACTCGGTAGCAAGTGGTGGACGAGAAACGGCAAGGTCAAGGGGAGGGGGCATTTTTGTTATTGAAAAGCCCCTGAAACAACAGCTGAAGAACATTATGTAGGCTAAACGTTTTTGGCTCGCTCAGAAGGTCCGTTTGGGTGTTTAGTGTTTGCAGGGAGCACCTGTTGTTCTCTTCCTGCCTGTAGGTGTTTTATGCTCACATCTCCATTTAAAAAAAAACAAAACAAAACAAAACAAAACAGTTTTCTCGCGTGGAGAATTTGTTGATGACTTGGCCGGCTAGAGGTAAGGTTTCTTTTGCAACTGCAGAGAAGATGCAACGTTTTATTTAGTAAGAAATGATCCGGATCCGTTAAAATAAACTGAAATTCAGTAGTTGGGGCATTGCGGGGTGGGTTAGAGAGTTCTCATTTCTTGAAAGACTAAAGCGGAAGTTCTGCTTTTTATAAATCGCAGCTAACTTGATCAAAGTTAAAATATTTAGATGCTTTTTCTTACCTGGGGGGAGGAAAGTCCCTGGCCCAAGGGAAAAAGTGGGTGGTAATCTTAAATTAACAATGTCAAATGTTTGATTTGTTGAATTTCTTCAACAAAATTAACAGACATTTGTTGAGCTCCTAAGATGTGCCAGGCACCTTTCTAGGGCCTTGGGTCGTTCATCCATTTGTCACTATTGGACATGGGTGGGGTATAGGTAGCCACGTGGTGGAGGACGGAGGTGCATAGAGTTGGAATGGAGAGGAGTGAGGAGGAGGCCCAGGCTGAAATGAGCTCAGACTTCTACTTCATCAAGTAGGACCAGACTCAGAAATGTGCTTTTACCGTAGAGAGGGAAGGATTGAGGATTTCAGGCTTCCGCAGTCTGAGCCAAGCACAGTGGAGGAAAGAGAACAGCCTATTCAGAGAACACTGAGGGTAGCATATTGCCTGGTATACAGAAGTGGTGGGGGTGGGAGGAATTCACAGGTGCACACTCTGCCAGGCATTAAAGGCAGGCAAGAGGTTTGGACTTTATTCTGCAAGTATCTGAGAGGTGGTGAGAGGGTTTTTGAAAACAGGCATAGCTTAATCAAAGCATTGTTTTAAGAAGGTAAATTTGCCCTCTGCAGTCAAGGTGGGTTGAAACCTGGAGAGGGAAGAGATAGGTCAGGGCAGTAGTGAAATGCAAAATGAGGCCCTTTTAAAGAAGGTTCAGTTAGATTTGATTATGGCTAATGAAAACCATTGGAATTTTTTGAAGAATTTTAGGAACCTAGGGCCTTCTGAGTGATGGAATAATCAGAGGAAGAAGGCCACCATGTTTCAGCTTCAAATCAGCTCTTAAAATAACTATGCAACAGGGCATGGAACTAACATTAATTTACATAAGTTGATCCCCTCTATTGACATAATTATGAATTAATGGACATGATTGTGAGTTAATCAAGGACACTTCATGTTCCTAGTTACCCCTTCTGCTCCTAAGAGGGAGGGGTTTCTGTCCCATGAGCACAGATGCAGGGACTTACTAGCTCACTTGATTGCTCTGAACAAAATGCATGCTGCCTGTCTCTTCCTTGCTATTTTGCAAGCCCTATCTCAGCTCCTCAGTGAACCAGCAATTTTCTTCTGTCTCATTTATTACCAGGAGGCATGTGTGTATTGAGATCCATTGCAGTGCATCTACTTCACTTTTCCAAACATTGATGGAGCACCTGCTCTGTGGCAGGCCCTAGGAGAGCAAGTAGAATTGCTGAGCCCAAGCAGGGCCTGAACAAGCCGCCTAGAGCTCACTTCAATTTGCATTTTTACGTGGTCAGCAGCATTGCTCTTAAAATGCCCCAGATTCCCTTCTTTATGGAAGAGTTGTAATCACAACGTGTCTGGTGCGTTTTACCACTGTCACTCACACTTGTACATTCTCTGCATAGGCATGCACAGATCATAGCTGGCAAATGGGTTGTGTTCTGAAAGTCAATCGGGAATTTGTATTCCCATAGAAACAATGGCATGTTCAACAGCCAATGTACAAATACACCCATGCATGCAAAACACCTGTGACTCATAAATTACCTGAACCATATATTTAAAAATAGCCAGTTTTATCATTTTTCTTTCTGGGAAACATGCAGGGGTAGGCCAAAGTAGGTTTACAGTTGTTCCTATGGAAAATAATATAATAATTAAGACATAATACTACAAGAGTAAACTCTGTTTTGCATACTCACAACTGTAAATCTACTTTGGCCCACCCCTGTATTTTGAATTTCCATCTGGAAATCAACCTCTCTGTGAAGTCTTAGATTCCAGAGGAAAAGGTTCTTCTTGCCTTGGTGGTAAAAGGTTTCCCCTGCCCACATTCCTGGCTGGAGGAAAGGGCTGTCCCACTGTACAGCTGTGGATTTGTGGGTCTTTCCTCTTTTTGCCAGTTTGTGGCAATGCTCCTAGGACAAGAATCCCTCCCATGCTGGGATTCGCAAGAGTGACATCTGGCGTGATTATTCTTTTGCTGGACAGTACAGCAGATGTTTATCTTGAGGTGGCCTGTGCTCCTACTTCAAATCCTCCATGCTTGTAATTTTCTGTATTTCAGATCTTTCTAAAATGCAAGTTGGGCGCACTCTGCCCTGGCTTCTAGTTACCTTCAAGATCAGTTCCAAACACCTTGGCATGGTGTAATTGGCTCCTCCAGACCTGGCCCCTGCTTACTCTCCAGCTTCACTTCTCACCCTATGTTGACACACCACTCCCTCTGCCTGGCAAGCCTTTTCCTTTCTCTACCTAGCTCATCCTGATGTATCCTTGAAGACATGGCTTAGCTGGCACTTTCTTTCGGCCACCTTCTGTGATACATTACCTTATGCCCACCGTCAGTGTGAATGAAATATATCCCCTAATTGCATAGTACTCTGCACACACCTTTCTCCTAACACTCATAAGGCTAATAGGTGTTCATTGACATACTTGTCTTCCACCGAAGACTGGGCTAATAAAGATCAGAGACTTGTGTGCCCACTGCCCAGTATCTAGCAGGTAGTAGGCATTCAAATGCATGCTGCAATAATGAATAGAGTAGATGAGGGCAGGACCTATGACCACAGCTAACCCAGAAAAACTAGATTCCAATGGCGGAGTAAACTAGATTCCAACTGCAAGAGAAACTGGAACACCTGGGGAAGGCCCTCTGCTGTCAGATTAGAGGTATTCGATTCTTGGAATGAGGCCCTTAGGTTAGGTCAGATTGGCTATGAAGGAATTATTCTAGAGGTATATGTGGAGCTGGGAAGGTATTGGAAGGTAGGGCATCACGACCGGGGATGATTTTGGACTCCCCTCCCCCAGGGTTCATTTGGCAATGTCTGGAGACTTTTTGGTTGTCACAACCAAGGGGGTGGGGTGGTGATGCTGACATCTAGTGGGTAGAGATCAGCGATGCCGGCAATCATGCTACAATGCATGTGAAGCCCCCACAACAAAGAATTACCTGGTCCGAAGTCAGTAGTTGCTGACCTTCAGAAACCCTGCTGTGCAATGATACCATGAGAAATTACCTGTGGTCTATTTTTACATTAATTTAAAGGTAATGAGATTTGGTGAGATGTAACTTTTGATGGGAGAAAAACACTGGAATCTGGAGGATGTGTGTTCCAGTCCTGGCTGTAGAAGAAGTTAGCTGCATCTCCCCGGGGCAAGACACTTCACCTTTCTGGCCCTGTTTTTGGTCCTCCTTAAGATAAGGAGGGTCAGCTGAAGGCCTCCTCCAGTTCTAACTTTCTGAAGCTCTAAGCCCGGATCTGTCTGATTAAAATCACCAATGATTTAAAGAAGGGGAAAAAGTTGTGATCATACATTCTATTTTTTTGCATTGCCTAAATATCCTTCTGTTTAGGAATTACAAAGGTTCCTGATCCCAGGTTCTGGTAAAACAACCAGTGGTCATCATGCCAATGTCACTTAAGGAATGAAACAAGAAATATTCATAGTACGATATGCAGTATTGCCTCCCAGGTAGCAGTACTCACCTGCACATGACACTGATGTTTTATAACAACAGTGTCTTCTAGGTGTCAGGAACATGGGGGAAGAAGGCGCCCAAGTTAAAGCTAAGAATGCAAGTCTGAATATCTCCTTTTTTCGATTCTAGAAAATTGTGGTATGAATAGGCATGTTATAATCGTGAAGTATATCAGGAGAGGCATGCGGGAGACTGCTTTAAGGGAATGAAGGGTGAGTTGGAGTTGTCCAATATCTTTAAGTACAAATTTTCTTTTGGCTGCATTAAAATACATCACAATGAATCACAATTGTTGGCAGGAATTTTTTAAATCCCAATATATTAGATTCAGCTCAGCTTCCAGGACACTCCCCAATACGGTACAACTGTACCTCTTCAGCCTTATCTCTCACTCACCTACTCTGAGTGTCCTTTGTTTAAGCAGTCTGCTCAAAATGAGATTCCTTACCTGAGAAATGAATTTGCAAGTCACCACTCTGCACGTTAACTAATGCTATTCTATGTGTTCACCTTCTCTGGCCCCCACCTAGGTCTTCGTTTTTCTAATCTCTTCCATGAAGTTGTCCTTGATTATATCCCTCTCTTTTATAAAAGAGCTTCCTTCCCTTTAAATTCTGATGGCATTTGTTAGCTATTATGGCCCACATATCCAATATTACCTTGCGGTAATATTATTTGAGTACAAATGTAACATCTTATTTCTCTCCTATTCCCAACCTACTGCCTTGGGCAGACCCGCTTGCTTGTCTGGATTTGTCCCTTGAGTCTAAACTTGGGCAGAGACACTTTCATCTTTATCATGTTGCCCAGGCCTAGCATATGTCATGCAAATATGTGCTCAATCAATACTTCCTGATCTGATGGATGGATTTTTTACATACTGAATAAATTCATCTAAAACAGGTTGATTAGCGTATCTTAGTGTTCTTTGTTAAAAGTTAAAGAAATGGCAGCATATAAATTTGCTAGGGAGAATAATTTATTTAATTATTATATCTGATTATCTAAAAAAATATTTGGCTAATTTGTTAAGATTCTAGATTTTCAAATTACATTCAGATTAACCTTTCAAATGAACAGTGTCTGATGTATCTTATGGAAATGCCAACCACCCACTCAGAGTCCTCATCAGGTTACATTTTCATTGAATAAAAAAAAGTGTAATATGAATGTTCAGTGTTTCTTAGTAATCAAGGAGCCTCCAGTGTGAGGCTGTTTCAGCTTTGCCCCCAAACCATATTGAATCTTGGCCAGATACATTAGCATGAGCTGACTGACAAAAGATGTAGATTCTAGGAAAGGAAGAATAAAAACGATTCCAGCCTCATGTTAACCCTGCAAGGGTGTTAGTGTCCCATCTGTGTTGTGTGTTAAGGCCGTGGCAAGTAGTGAACTATTCTGAATCAGTGTGCATCTGCTCCTCCTCCTCCAGCAAATCAATCCGTCTCTTTTTCACATGTATCCATATACATGTACGTACATGTATATGCGTGTGTATGTTGTGCAGATACTTCTTTCTCTCATACGACACTCACTCATTTTTTTCTCTGGGCCTGCCCTATTTGGCTTTTGAAAGTCTGAAGAAATCAGAGCTCTACAGAAAGCCAAATAGAAGGCTGAGTTCTATATGTGAAGTTCAAGTTACACTTAAATTTGGAACTCCTTTATAATAATATTCCTAAGTCCACACTTAATTAATTGCTGATTTCCATTTCACAGGGTGATTCAAGAAGGATTGCACCTTGGCACCCAGGTTCCCAGACAGCTCACTTTGCAGCTTCGTCCAGAGAGAATACCTCCAGAACCTCGCGATGGTACTGCATCTTCATTTTCAGCTTTACAGTGTGCAAGCTCTTGCCACATACACCGTGTTATTGTATCCTTACAATGACAGACACCGTGAAACCGATGGTCCCCACATCCCCGTTTATCATCACCACCTCCTGCTGTTGCTTTACTTGGACAAGATGGAAAAACATGAACTTGAAACCTGTCTTGACGGCAGATGTAGAAACCTGTCTTCTGACTCCCAGTTTCTAACTTGAAGCTATGCAATCTGGTCTTGAGCTAGGTGACTTTTAATAAATGCCCTAGAATTGTGCCATTTTCAGGCAAAAAAATAACCTGGTAACACTTTTGCTTCATTGTATGGGACAGTCTCAATCCAAGACTTATAAGGACCAAAATAAATCTGTGTATCTCCTTTACGCTCCGGACTTCACCCATACACTGTGACAGATTTGGTAAGTGCTGTACTGTTTGGCGATGAGTTAGAAACACTGATATAAGACAAAGCGTTGTTGTGCCCTTCAAGGCTCCTTGATCTGTTTACATTGATATTAATAGATAGCTCTGGGCTTCAGTCACAGACCTGAATAATTCAGGTCACACTGACCTGCTACACTTTTTCAAAAAACTAAGATATTCTGGGAAATATTTTAGATAGGTGATATATGCATATGCAGGTTATATAAAGCATTCAAAAGTCCACAGAAAATTAAGAAACTGAACTACAGTACTGTAGAAATCAGTATAGATAACATAATAAATTCACTTTTTCTTAATTGTTCCATTAGGATTTGTTTCCAGAGGGAATTTTTATTATTAACAGCATATGACAGATAAGTAGAAAATACTACTGATTTTCCATATTTACTCTGTTTTGAGGTGGATAGACTAATAATTTTATTTGTGGGCCAAACTCATAAAAACAGTGGGGTTCTATGTATGTTTTAAATGAATGTATTCCATAACCAAATAATATTATGTAGTTGTGTAGTATTGGAGAGTAGCAATTTGAGAAGATAATGAACATCTGATGGTGTTTTATCAGTTGGGCTTCCTACCGGGTAGAGGTTAAAGTTCAGGTTAGCCTCTTTATGGTGCAGTAAGTATGACCTACATGCTCCATTCCTGTTCATGATTCTGTTCACTATATTGTAAGGAGTATAACAGAGGTATGTGAGATTGTACTCTGCAGCCTCTGGATTTCTTTGGAAGTCTATTTTAGAGACCATTTCTGGCAGCCTTACCTTACTGACATGCAGATGGGAAATGAAGATAATCTGAAAACTTGCAAGTTTATTGAAGACAACTAGAGATTTCCATTTTATAGGGCCCCATTTATCCTTTTGTTTCTTACTTTTACAATCCAAATTAATATCAAACTGCATTTATTAAATGGTTTTTGGCCATATTGCCAAATTGGGTACTACACATATAAAGAAACAGGAGTATGGTAACACCATCTGGCACTGTGAATAAATTTTGGGATTCTTGTGGAAATTTCAAAAAATATATATAGGAAATGTATAATTTTCTTAAACTTATTTCCATGAGATCCATGATTTAGGAAGCTTTTTCTACAGGTTTTCAATAGACACTGAATTTTTTTTCAATGCCCAGATAGTGCTTTATGTAAAAATACAATTCTAGGCTCTGAACTTTTAGTGACTTGTTGATTCTGATAAAACAGACCTTCTAATCGAAGTTATTTAAAATATGCTATGTAAAAAATCTTTAAAGGTGTTATGAACTTCATAATATTAGTTCTTATTGCATCTTAACGAGGTAGCAAGCCAAAGTTCATCCTGGTCTACAGTTAGGGAAACTAGTACATCCACAATATATGCCTGCGACTTTGTGGCTAGAATCAAGAAAGGAAGCAGAGTCTGATTGTGACATCTAACTATCTACCAAGCTAGGATAAAAAAAACTACTGTAACACAGATGTGAGTAAAAAGTCGCCTTAAAGGTAAAATAAGGTGTTCTACTTATTCTTGTATCTAAAATACCTGTCTCCCTGTTCATCAACATTGGAGGAGTCAAGTTGATTCAGATCTTTTGATTCCTGGTTTGGACTCCCGCCTCTTGCAATTACTAGTTCTATGACTTGGGCTAAACAGCTCACTGCTCTGTGCCTCCGTTTCTTTTCTGTATAAAGGTGATGGAAATAGTACTCACCTCACAGGGTGGTAGTTGAGACGATGAAGTGAATTAATACACTCTAAGCTCTAAGAAGACTGCCTGGTCTCTGATGTATGCTCAGTGGCCATTAGCTATTAAGGCTTTTGGCTATTATTATTTCTATTAAGTTTCCAGGCATTGAAGTAGAGGAACACTGGGATGTAAGAGCATTGTGTCCTACCAAGTGATAAGAAAAAAACCTTTTAAGACAGGAGATAAGAAAGCTTTGAAATTAGAAGAATGTTACCACCACATAAGGAAATATAAATAGAAATGCTTAGTTTAATAGAAGGGAAAAGGGGAAGAAATATTTTAATATTATTGTAGGAAGTCGGAACACTGTTGGATGCTTGTTAAGAGGAAATGGAGGCCATCTGGAGAAAACAATTCCATTCCACATTGTGGAATGGATTGAAAGGACAGCTGAATAGCTAAGGCATGAATTATGTAGGCCTTTGGCCATACAATGTCATAGATTAATGTAGCAAACAGCAGGGAGCATAGTGGTGGTTAATGAGAGGTGGAAAGAGTTGTCAGTCTTCAAAGGTCAGTTTTTATATGGTTTTCCTTACTAAAGAAATAACACTGATAACATTATTTTGGTTCTTTCTAATCATTTGAATGCCTTAGAACCTTAATGATATAAATCCTTCCATTTTTTCTAGATATTATATTTATTGCCTTTGTATTAACTTTGGTATTTTAGCTCAGTTTTAAAATTTATATTAGGCATATTTTTAGAATCACCAAAATATGTTTTCCCAGTAGCCTAGTTAACCTAATAACTAAACAGTAAGGGGGTTTAAGTGTGTTAACCTAAAAACTAAACAGTAAGGGGGGTTAATAATAAAATAACTTTTATTATTATTTAAAAATAGAGAAATTCTTATCAAGATTTATTGCCTGATCTATGTTTAAAAGATTGTTTAATGTCTATGAAAAATGATCCACTAGAACCAGAAAAAAATTAGATAATTTTTCATCTACATTATTTTACTTTCCATCATGAGTTTAAAAACTTAACACAAAAATAAGTCAATCCTCTTTTATCAGTGTTAAGAGAAGTCCAACCCTGACTGGTGTGGCTCAGTGGATTGACTGTTGGCCTGCAAACCAAAGGGTCACCGGTTCAATTCCCAGTCAGGGCACATGCCTGGGTTTCGGGCAAGGTCCCCACTTAGGGATGTGTGAGAGGCAACCACAGATTGATGTTCCTCTCCCTCTCTTTCTCCTCCCTTCTTCTCTCTCTATAAATAAGTAAATAAAATATGTTTTAAAGAGCTGAAACAACAGAGAAGTCCAGACTTGAAATTATCCTGTAAGAATCTTCATCATTTCAAAAGGATAGGATTGTATTGAAATTTTAATAATATTCAATTAAAGGCAGCCCATAGGTAGCGTGTTCTGTTGATTTCCTTCCACAATGTTCTCCAGTTATTATGGATTCTAAAGCTAAGTTTTAACGCAACGAAAAATGTATACAGGGTGGGCAAAAGTAGCCTTACTGTTGTGAGCATGCAAAACAATTTATTCTTGTACTGTTATTTATTAATTATTGTATTATTTTCCATACAAACAACTGTAAACCTACTTTTGCCCCACCCTGTACATTAAACTTTTAACTATAATTCATCTGAATGAATTACTTTAGGAATTTATGATTAGTGCTCACTTTGAGCAGATCATACGTGAAACATAAATTACCTTTAAGATTTCATGTTCACAGTGACTGAGAACCCTTCAAAGAAAAAAGTTTCTGCAGCAAGAGCTGAGCAAATATCTATCAGCGTACCTTCAGGGAAAAAATGAATTGAGCCTAGTATCTTAAAAACAACCTTTTAAAAATGTCATAAGGAAGATGAAGAGCTGAGCTGTGGTAGATGATATTCCAGTTATCTCTTCAATCAATTTGGTATAATGCTTTAGAAGCAGAACAACAAGTAATATGAAATCATTTTTCAAGATGCTATATGTACACACTCTTCCTTCTATTTCTGTATTCATTGGAACAGACAATTTAAGCAATGCGCTTGTAATATTCCAAGAACAAAGACCAATTTCCCTGAAGGTTATGAGCACTCCTGAATTTTACAAATGCAAACGAAAATTATTTTCATGTTGTCACATTTAGACAATGAAGTGAGTTTGATTTACAATCTCCATGATGAATCTCAGGAAGTCTGCCCACTGTGTATATTCAGAAAGTGGATGTAGACAGTTCTTCAAAAGCATTGGCAAGTAGTAATTAACAGTGAGTCTTGTAGAAGGTGGAGGGCTGAAGGACTTGGGCATTGGCTTCTGAACAGGAGGTCTTTAACTCCTGGGAAAACAGGTATCCAATTGATCTGTTAATGATCTTTAGTCTAGGTTTCAGGATTGAGACATGAATCTCTTTGTGACCGCAATGAACCACCTGTTGTCTTCAAATAAAAGTGAGGAAAAGGTGGAGTAAGGACAATATATTCCTCCTTTTGGCAGCTCCTAGCCCCTTTGCCTGTTTTGTTTTGCTTTGGGGAGAGGTGTAGGGCAGAGAGTAGAAATGCCTCACACTTGGACCTCCTGCTGTGACTACACGTGACCATGGCATGCATTTGAGCACACAGGGACACGGAAGATCCCAGAGTTCACAAGTAGCCCTGTATTTTTGCTCACTTGTTCTTTCTTGAATGTTTACATGGCTTTATTTGATCTTTAATTGTACCTAAGGTGCCCTGGGGGAGAACTATTTCCCTCACAACATACATAGAAACAGTGTTCATATTTTAGGGTTCCTAGGTTCCTGACAAAAAATCCAATGTGGAAATCCATGAATTGCAAAAAGCACGGAGACTTTACAGCTTTCCTCCCTTTTCACAAAATCTAACCTGGATGAACAGACTTTCTCCACACACTCTCTCTAAGTTCCCCATCTTCGGGGGCACAGTCCTGCTTAAACTTGTTTCTGTCACATTCCACACAGAGGGCAGAGTTCTGAATGTGTACACACTCTACCTGCGCCCGGTTTCTTGTTATGTAATAGCTGTAAATGCCCTTGTGTGCCTGCATATAAACTACAAGAAGGAGGAGGAGAGTGCAATGCTAAGCCTTGATATAATTTCCACCAAAAAAGAGAAAGGAAGAAAAACCCTTCGTAGGTACCTCTCAGTGGTTAAGCACAAGCTGAAAGGCACTTTGGCCCAATCTGCTGAAGCTTGGGACCCCATTAGAAGATCACAGAGGAAAATCGAGAAAGGAAAGGGTCTGAATTTATAAACCCTTGTCTGTTAAACCTCAACGCAGAGAACTAGGGCTGGTTGGAAAGTTTTCATGTGCTTTATTAGCTTAATAGTTGGAAAGTTGCTCTCAGATTCCAGCTGCTCAGAAACCAATAGGCTCATTCAGATATATCCAACTATTGGAGTCGCCTCATTAAGTGACTAAATTTGGGGGCGGGAAAAAGGGAAGGACAAAACTGCAAGAACCCGGGACTGAAAGCATGCTTTTATGCCAGCTGGTGTGAAATTTCAGTTATCACTTCACAGGTGGTTCAGACAGGTGAAGAGGAATATGGATGGCTGTAGGGATCAGGCAGTCTGACTGTGGAGTTCTGCCACTCGTTTTAATGGTGTTTTCACTTATTTGTTCATTTTATTCTGCTTAGGAGAGAAGATGGAGTAGAGATAAAAATGAGTTTGGGCGTCTCACTTGATAATCTTGTTCTTCCTGAAAGGTTCACCTATCTATTGTGAAAAGGAAGAGACTTTGCGTGTAAGATCAATTTCAGCTACCTATATTTACGTGGGTTCTGATCATGGCGATCACTTTCCTTAAAGTTGCCTTTGAACTTCCTTTTCTTATCTATACACTTAGAAAATACAAGAGGCTCCAACACCATGGCGTTGTAGCTGAATTGAGCCTTGGGGTAAAGGAAAGGATAGCTGAGGAAGAGGTGAGGGTCTCAGCAAAACCCTGGTCATAACATTAAGGCTAACTAATTCTGTCAGTTGTATAATCTCTTAATGCTATGCTGGTCTTGTATATTTTTTAGAAGTAGGCTGGATAGAATGATAAACAAAGAAATAAGCATCCTCATAATCTGCCTCTTCAATCACATTGATCTTCATCTCAATTCATCTCACCAATCCTGGCCGCCTCATTCTCTTCCCTATCTCTAGGGCAGGGTTTCTCAACCTTGGCACTGTTGACATTTTGCACCTGATAATTCTTTGATGTGGGGTGCTGTCCTTTGCATCTGTGACCTCTCCCCACTGGGTGCTAGTAGCAGCCTCTTAGACATGACAACCAAAAATGTCTAGGGGCAAAATCGCCCCTGATAACCACTGCTCCAGGATGAACAGACTTTCCAAGAAAGTCCCCATGTACACATGATTTCTCAAGTGCATTGCATTCCCTTTCACTCTCAGAAGTGTCATAATTTGGGTTGCGAATTAAATGGCCACCCAACATATCTCAGAAAATAGCAACTCCATGTTCCCAGTTGCTCATGCTGAAACTTTGGAGATGTTCTTAATTCCTCTCATTCTCTCCATACTCCTGGTCGACCATTAGCAAATCCAGTTGAATAAGAACTACTTCAAGTGAAGCATAGTGTCCAGCACTTCTTTGCATCCATATCTACAGATACCACACTGGTCCAAGCCACCTCCTCTGTCCCCCAGAAGAGCATGTGCCCTTCTTCATGCTGTTCTCAGCACAGCCACCAAAGTTACCATGTTTGGTTAACAAATTGCATCATGCTGTTCCTCTGCTCACAATCTCTCAATGGCTTCCCATTCCAATCTGAGTAAAAGCCAAGGTAATTACACTGGCCTGTGAGTGGCCTTTCAGGATCTACCTAGCCACCACCTTCTCACTCCAATTAGCCTCTCTGACCTGCTCCCTTTGGGCTCATTGTCCCAGCTATACCGGCTTCTGCTAATCCTTGAACACCCAGCAGATCCTGTCTTAGGGCTTTCCTCTATCAGTTCCTTCTACCTACAGCTTCCACCCTCTCCCTACTCTAGATATCCACATAGCTTGCTGCTTCATTTTTTAAATCTACATTCTAATATCAGCCACACCATGATGCCTTCTTTGACTGCCCTATTTAAAACCACAGCCTCAATTCATTTCCCTGATTTATTTTTTGCCATAGCCCTTATCACTATCTGACACTAAAATTCTACTCATTTATTTTCTTACTTCTTCATTTACTGTGTGACTCTTACTATGCAGACTCCAAGAGAGCAAGGATTTTTCTCTTTGTTCACTATCCCATATTCAGTGCCTTTAGCAGTTTTCAAGGTAATACATTGTAGGCACTCAATGAACGTTGAATGAGTGCAATAGTGAATTTATTGAATACTTACTTTCTTCTAGGCTATAGGCTGTGTTTACAAGTGAGCCAATACACTTAGGATCTAGTAGAGGACAATGCATGTAAATACAAAAGCACTGATGAGTGAGAGACACCTGCAATAAAGAGAAGAATGCATGGATGTAGTGTAGAGAAATAGATAGAGGCTGGTGGAGCACAAGCCATTGCAGTGTGTTGCAGAGAAAAGTAGAGGTAGTAAAGGAATAATACTTAAGATGCCTTTTTTTTTTTTGCCTATGTAGTATAAACAGCAATGTAAAGCCACGGTGTGTGCCAGTGGCTCCTCACGCTTACACCTACATCTGCAGTGTGGAATTCTAAGTCTTTAGCATGGTATGTAAAGCTCATCCTAATCTGGGCCCTGTCCACACTTATCTATTGCTACTTTCCTGCTAACCAGAGCAGTGGGCCCAAGATGTGTTTTCAGCACTTTCAGGCTCTTCCTTGTCCTGGAATGCCCTCCCCCACTACATGGTCTTCCTGACATGTGTTAGGACTCAGCCGAAATGGATTAGCCTCTGTGAAGCCCTCCCTGATGTCACTTTTCACATAGGCAAATTATCACACAAAAGGCAGGAGGCAGCTGCATCAGACAGCTTGGAAGAGTTATGGGTTTATTTCTAAACAGAACCTATGGCGAAGGTTTGGAACAGTGCAAAAAACAGATAAATACCATCAATCAACACTTGCATGAATTTTGAGTAATTGCAGTCTGAGATCCATATTCCTAGATCAAGAAGAAGTAATAAATTTGTCATAGATCATTGTAAACAAGGAGACAGAACAGCACCAGAGCCTGGACAATAAAAGAAGAGAAAGATTGGTACCAGTTCGAAACATTTGTCTCATCTGCCTGAAGTTAAAACTGAGGACTGGAATTAAGTTCTGGACCACACTATGCTTATGACTATATATGGGGTTGGCTAAAAAGTCCATTTAGTTTTTTCCATAAAATAAAAGACATATTTTTCATTTTCACCAATAACTTTATTAGTTTGGGTATTTTGAGTATGTCACTTATCTCCTGCTATTGACTTTTAGTGGGTAGAGGCCAGGGGTGCTGCTAAACATCTTCCAATGCATAAGACAGCCCCACAGCAAAGGATTATTTGGCCAAAATGTCAACAGTACCAAGAAACTTTGCAAACCACTTTTGAAATGTTTGATCAGTCACAGCACCTTCTCTATATACTGCACAAATGTATTTTTGCATTTCAGTTGCATTTTAAAGCATGTTAGGTGAAAAATGTTGCATATCTTTTTCCATTTACAACATTAAAATGGCTTTACAAAAATTCACCAATTTTAATGTTTCTTTTTTAAATGCATGCTGGTATGTCAGCTGTCACAATACAATTTAACAAAATTGTTTCAAAGATAACTAAGCACTACTAGAGCCATTGTATGGAAAAAAACTAAGGCAACTTTTTGGACAACCCACTATTAATTATAGTTACTGTGTGTACACACACACACACACACACACACACACACACACACGGCCTGTCCAAAAGGTATCCAGCCACATAATATGAAAAATAGAGACATTTATCGAAGATACAAGAAACATTGTACATAGGACAATGACACCTCAGTCCCCTTCAAAGTAGGCACCTTGGGACCTCACATAGTTCTCCCAATCACCATCAGCTGCTACCTCATATCTTCCTCATTGATGGTCTGAAATCTCTTCCCTTTCAAAGGTGATTTTAGTTTGAGGAAAAGCCGGAAGTTGCAGGGCACCAAATCTGGGCTGTAGGGGGGCTGAGTCACCTGTGTGATTTGATGTTTCGCCAAAAAACTCCATGAGACATGATGCATGAGTGGCACTTTGTTGTGATGAAGCTGCCAACCACCAGTTGCCCAAAGCTGTGGCCTTCTGAATCATCCAAACAGTTTCCATGAAGAAATGTTCAAGCTTAATGCAAAATTTGATTCAGATTCATTGCTCTACTCACTCAGTCATTTTGAATGTGACAGCCACACAGTACACATGCTCCCTCAACAGCGTCTACCGCCCCCACTGACTGGTACAGTGAAGGCATCATTGTTTATGCATGTGCATTGCAGTCTACTCTCTGTGGCTGCCAGGTTACATCCATGTTGCACAAACCATCCTCGTTATATTAACAATGGCTGGACTTTTTCAAGTCAGACCTCATATTTATCTATCTACACAAACACATATACACTTGAGTTAAATGTCTAGTAAAGTTTATTTCATGTTTTGAGTTTTATGATTTATAGCTACTAATTCCTATTATCATGATAAAGTTGTGGCTTGAAAGTGCACATTTGAATATTATTAAAGGTAAATACAACTATCAGGTAGACCAGAGCAGTGGTTACAATCATGATTCCAGTGACCAGAGTCGGAGCAGTTGGGCCCACAGCATGCACTACAGAGTAGTATTTCTGTAGCACCTGCTAGTTTTTTAATATTTATTCAACAATTGAAGAATCCAATATTCAATTCAACGTTCAGTGGAATAATTCAATAACTGAAGATCTAAATGTCAGGCATTCTTTTAATCATATAACATTCTCAGAAACCTATGATTTGAGTTGAATTTTTACCACTGAAGCACCTTGACCTGCCAGCAAGATGAGTCCAGATCCAAACCCAGCTCATTCCAATTCAAAGCTTGTTCTTAACTGCTAGGCATATCTGCCTCTGTGCAACATCTCTGGTTAATTTTCATTTTTGACATTTGTGTCTTAATTACAGGTAATCTTTTCTGAAATATATTTTATTGATTATACTATTACAGTTGTCCCATTTCTCCCCCATCATTCCCCTCCACCCTCACATCCCCTCCCACCCACATTCCCCCACTTTAGTTCATGTCCATGTGTCATAAGTTCTTTAACTTCTACATTTCCCACACTATTCTTGCCCTCCCCCTGTCTATTTTTTACCTACCATCTATGCTACTTATTCTCTGTACCTTTTCCCTTTTTCTCCTCCTCCCAATCCCCTGTTGTTAACCCTCACTATGATCTCCATTTCTATGGTTCTGTTCCTGTTCTAATTGTTTGCTTAGTTTGCTTCTGTTTTTCTTTTAGGTATGGTTGTTAGTATCTGTGGGTGTGCTGTCTTTTTACTGTCCTATTTTTTATCTTCTTTTTCTTAGATAAGTCCCTTTAAGATTTCTTATAATAAGGGCTTGGTGATGATGAACTCCTTTGGCTTGACCTTATCTAAGAAGCGCTTTATCTTCCCTTCCATTCTAAATGATAGCTTCACTGGACAGCAATCTTGGGTGTAGGTCCTTGACTTTCATGACTTGGAATACTTCTTTCCAGCCCCTTCCTGCCTGGAAGGTCTCTTTTGAGAAATCAGCTGACAGTCTGATGGTTACTCCTTTGTAGGTGACTGTGCCCTTATCCCTTGCTGCTTCTAGAATTGTCTCCATTTTAATCTTGGCTAATGTAATTATGATGTGCCTTGGTGTGTTCCTCATTGGGTCCAACTTCTTTGGGACTCTGAGCTTCCTGGACTTTCTGGAAGTCTATTTTCTTTGCTAGATTGGGGAAGTTCTCCTTTATTATTTGTTCCAATAAGTTTTCCACCTGTTGCTCTTTCTCTTCCCCTTCTGGTACCCCTATAATTCAGATGTTGGGACATTTAAAGATGTCCTGGAGGTTCCTAAGCCTCTTCTCATTTTTTTGAATTCTTGTTTCTTCCTTCTTTTCTGTTTGGTTGTTTCTTTCTTCCTTCTGGTCCACTCCATTGATTTGAATCCCAGTTTTCCTCCCATCTCTATTGGTTCCCTGTGCATTTTCCTTGATTTCACTTATTGTAGCCTTCATTTGTTCATCTAATTTGTGACCAAAATCAACCAATTCTGTGAGCATCCTGATCACCAGGGCTTTGAACTGTGCATCTGATAGGTTGGCTATCTCTTCGTCACTTAGATGAATTGGCTCTGGGGCTTTGATTTGTTCTCCCGTTTGATCCATTTTATTTTTTGTTTTTTTCTTTTTTGGTCTGGTAGCAGCTGTTAAGCAGTGAGGGGCAGAGCCTTAGGTGTTCTCCAGGGTGGGGCAGCCCAGTCGCCAGGTAGTGACGCTGTATGTGGGGGCAGGGTCTGAGAGGGAACAATGGCGCTTGCTCTGCTCTCTCTTGGATTCCGGCCCCTTCCACTGCTTCCCCTTCTCCTGGATTATCTGCACGCGAATGTGGGACCACCTGGTCAGCCAGCCGCCTTGCATGGCCTCACTGGGTCTGCACCATTGCCACCTCATGCCTGAGGTCCGCTAGCCACCGCCTGTGTGCCTGGAGTCTCCTAGCCACCACCTGCACACCCGGGTCTGCCAACCTCCACTTTTTCCTGCTGCAACTCCGCCCCTCTTACCAGTCTGGATGAATGGTTGTTGGACTTCCGTACAGTTCAATTTTCTATCAGTTCTGATTGTTTTCTTGTTTATAAATCTTTGTTGTACTTACTTTTGGTTGTGTGAGGAGGCACAGTGTGTCCACCTATGCCTCCATCTTGGCCACAAGTCTACAGGTAATCGTTTGCATCAGATTTATATAGAGTTTGATGGTAATCTACGTATCATGAAGGATGATTAGTCACAGAAGTTATTTATTCAATTTATAATTGTTATACCTTAGACTCATTGAGATCAGTGAAATAGCTAATAATAATATTTGAGGCCTATTAGCTTGGCAGTTGTGCTGCAGGCTTGGTATTGAATCACATAAGGTGCCTTTGTGAAACAGAACAGTTATAAGAACAGTATCAGCAATTCCTGAAGGAAGATTCCAAGAATCAGCTGACAAGGCCTAGAAAACTCCCCTGGGTATTATGGATTTCATTTAACATGAAAAGAACAAAGCAATTAATTTTTGTAACTGAATTCCTTAATTATACATGATTTCTATTATTTACCTTTTATTTAAAAGTTTACAGCCTTGATTTTTTGCAAATATGTGAAAATATTGGTGCAAATGGAAAAAGAGTCAGACGATATGCAAAAAAATAATAGTTTTGGTCCTAGGATAGCAAGACAGCTAGGATGATTTTTTTTCCCATTTAAGAAATTTTCAGGCTCTGGCCAAGATGGAGGTGTAGATAGAAATGCTTTGCTTCCTCACACAACCAAAAGAAGGATAACAACAAATTTAAAAACAACAAAGAACCAGGGTGCCAGAAGATCAAACTGCGTGGAACTCCAACAACCAAGGAGTTAAAGAAACATTCATTCAGACCAGCAGGAGGGACGGAGATGGGAGCAGAGAGGACTTGGCAAGGGGTGGACCTCGAGGATGAGGTGGGGCTCGCTGACCAGGAAACTAAAGACTCAAAACCTCAAGCTCTAAAATACTGTGGAGGTTGCAACAGCGGGAGAAACTCCCGGTCTCACAGGAGAGTTCATTGGAAAGTGGGGCTAGAGTGGAGCAAATGAGAGTAATTTTCCCCTCTCTGACCCCTCCCCCACAGACAGTGCCACAATGCAGCAAAGAAGGTTGCCCTGCCCTGGTGAATACCTAAGGTTCTGCCCCCTTACTATATAACAGATGTGCTGAAATAAAGAAATAAGGCCCAGATCAAAACTCCAGAAAAAAACTAAGCAACGAGGAGATAGACAACCTATCTGATAAAGAGTTCAAAACACTGGTAGTCAGGATGCTCACAGAATTAATTGAGTTGAGTTGCAAAATGAACGAAGAAATGAAGGCTGCCCAAAGTGGAGTAAAGCAAAATATACAGGGGCCAATGGTGAAGGGAAGGAAACCGGGACTCAAATCAACAATTTACAACAAAAGGAAAAAAAATAAACATCCAACCACAACAGAATGAAGAAGCAAGAATTCAAAAAAATGAGGAGAGGCTTAGGAACCCATAGGACAACTTTAAGGGCTCCAACATCTGAATTATAGGGGTGCCACCAGTAGAAGAGGAAGACCAAGAAATTGAAAACTTATTTGAAAAAATAGTGAAGGAAAATTTCCCTGATCTAGCAAAAGAAATAGACTTCTAGGAAGCCCAGGAAGCCCAGAGAATCCCAAAGAAATTGGACCCAAGGAAACACACACCAAGGCAGATTATAATTAAGTTACCCAAGATAAAAGATAAAGAGTGAATCTTAAAAGCAGCAAGAGAAAAGAAGAGAGTTAACTACAAAGGAGTTCCCATAATACCATCAGCTGATTTCTCAAAAGAAACCTTGCAGACAAGAAAGGGCTGGAAAGAAATATTTGAAGTCACGAAAAGCAATGACCTACATCCAAGATTATTCTACCCAGCAAAGCTATCATTTAGATTGGAAGGGCAGACAAAGTGCTTACTAGACAAGGTCAAGTTATAGGAGTTCATCATCACCATGCCCTTATTATATGAAATGTTAAAGAAACTTATCTAAGAAATAGAATAAGCTCAAAAACTCTGAACAGTAAAATGACAACAAACTCATAACTATCAACAACTGAACCTAAAAATCAAAAAAATAAAAAATAAAAAATAAGCAAACAACTCCAACAGGAACAGAACCAGAGAAATGGAGATCACATGGAGGGTTATCAGTGGGGAGGGGGAGGGGAAGAATGGGAGGGGGAAAATACACGGAATAAAACACATAATTGGTAGGCATAAAATAAGTGAGGGGAGGTTATGAATAGTATAGGAAACAGAGAAGCCAAACTTATATGTACAACCCGTGGACATGAACTAAGGGAGGGGGGAATGCTGGAAGAGGTGGGGTGCAGATAAAGGGGAGAAAAAAATTGGGAAAACTATAACAGCATAATCAACAAAATATATTTAAAGATAAAGAAATTTTCAGTATTATGTTTTAAGTTTTCATTCTTAAAAGAAACAAATGTAAAATAAATAAAACTTATTTACTATTCAATGCATAGAAGAACATAATGGGCTGGAGTCTATATTATTATTTATATGATGTGATACAAGTCAATTCTGTACATTGGAATATTTTACTATGCATGAAATATAATTAGAACTTTGGATCCTAAAATATATATTCTAAATGTTTTTACCTCAGTCTTTCATTAATCTTAAAATAGGATTTTCCAATCTATTTTAAGTAGGCCTATAATTTGTGTCTTGGATGATACTTATGCTAAAGGCAAATTTGTTTTTATTCCCTCCAGCCATTCTTTATTCTTTGCCTCCTTGCAACAATAGGCCGCCTCCCATTACAAAACCCGTGCAACTCACTATGTTACTTTGGTGTCTATTGCATTCACCTTTCAGGATCTCCCCAAGTTTCCTGAACCTCCCAAGAAACCCTGGAAAGGTAGACCAAAGATCCATGGATGACCTCTTTAAAAAAAACTATATTACAAGTTATTACCATCTCTTCTACTTCCAATATTATCTGTTGAGGGCAAACCACCCGTTATAGGTTGTTCTGAAAAAGAAATGTTCAGGTCTTCACCTCTGTGAACTTGAGCTTTTGTGGAAATAAGGTTTTTGCAGACAATAATCAAGTAGGACTAGGTAATTTGGATTAATGTAGACCTTAACCCAATGTTATCCATAAAAAGTAGGGAAATTTGGACTCACAGAAGACACACAGAGAGAAGAACGCCACGTGAGAACAAAGGCAGAGACTGGAGTGATGCATATACAAGCCAAGGAATTCCAAGGATTGCTAGCAGTCCAGAAGCTAGGAAGAAGCAAAGAAGCAAATGTAGGGAGGGAGGGATCTTTCCAAGGCACTTTCTCCCAGATGTGCTTTGCTCCTTGGCCTCTGCCATTTGCCACCTAAGGCAATGGAACTGAACCCATGCGTGAGGGGTCAGCACATGTCTTCTCTAGGTCAAAAATACCTTTGGTGTTCTGATGTAAAGCTTGGCTAAATTTTTTTGAAATTAAAAAATACATAAAAATCCAAAGAAAAAAATGTTATTTCTATCACCTACAACTAACTACCATTTATATCCTCTTATATTTATTTTGCTATATTCTAAAAAATTATTCATGCCCCTTTGAAGTAATTTAGGCAAGAAAGAAATCTAGAAATACAAGCACTTAACAACTTGTGTTGTCAATATTAAACAACATTCTAGACACCACTGATGCATATGCAACTTTTTTTATATACGAGCAGATAAAATATTGCTGATGGATGGGTACCTAAAAAGAAAGATAAAAAATACTTTTGTAAAAGTGGTAACTATAAATGCTATTGTAATTAAAATATTAAACTTTCTGGAATTTAATGTAATCAAAATAGAAGGAAGTGAAATTGAGGGAGTTGTCAAACTTCTCATGTCTCTTTATCACAGGAAAACTCATTTCCTAAAATTCATCTCTAAGGTTAATAAAAACAAAACACAGGTGTCAACATTAAAACATTAAGATATTGGAGTCACGGCATGCTTCAAACTTAGAAAGTATTTATCTACTATCTTCGTGAAGGATAGGGATATTCTTCCTCCCTTCTTCCCTCTTGTGAGTTATATCATTTTTATATCATCCAGGTTACTGTGAGCACATTCAGTTCTTTACAATTCTCATGGTCATTTTGTCCTCTGTTCAAATAGATTCAAAGTAAACACCGTGATTTCACTTCTTGATTCTCTGTTCCTGAATTCTTTAAACATCTGAATTTTGTTATCAAGGCTTCAGAAGGGCTCATGGGTGTTATTTCCCTCAGTAATTTCATGATTGAAAATATGACCTTTTAAATAAAATGACATACTAACTGAAACAGAATATTCGTGACAACACTTTCTTTCAGTGAGCGATTTATAGATTACTAATCCCTAAAATTCAACATGCACAGAAATCTCCTGGGGACTTGTTAAAAATGCAGATTCAAGGCCTTGGCATTGGGCCTGAGATTCTGCATTTATAACAAGGACCCAGGTATTGCCTGTGCTACTCACTTGTGCCACTTTGAGTAGCACATTTGTGGACTTTGCTTTATTTATTGTATTGGGATCCCGGATGTGGCTATAGAGTAGTTTAACACCACTTTATTTCTCCCTTGGAGATGACTTGCTTTTTCTGCCCAAATGGGTGAAGAATTCTGTCCTTGAGATTCAGCCATCATACTGGATTTGAGCATTCTGTATCAGACTAACAAGAAAAAAAATGTGTTCTTTTAAATTTGGGGATGCGTTCTTAATTTATTGTATATTCTTCTTGAAATATATATTTAAACACATCTTCTGTATCATCTGATGGGGTCCCTATTTCATGGAGAGAAGTTATTCTTATAGGATAATTCTTATTGGTCTGTGCTCTGGATCTTTTAGCATAATTTCTATTGCTTTATTCTCTGCATTTTTATATGCATGCAGTCACTCTGATTATCCAGTGCTCCTCTTTGTCACTAATCTAATTTTCAGTAATGTCTACTCTATCAATTGTTATTTTTAATGTTTTTACTTAGTTTTGTAATTACCATATTTTGCCATGTAGAATGAACACCCATATTTTGTGTGCCTTATACACAGTATTATTATACCCATGGTATGTAATCATTATACTCATATATAATGTGCATCCTTATTTTTCCCCTCAAAAAATTGGGCAAAAAGGTATGTATTGTACATGGTAAAATATGGTATATTGTATTGGACTTTGTTATGGCTTTTCCTAAGTCAATATTACCCCCTTTTATTCTGTTCTTGACTTATATTTTCCTCTAAGGTGTTCTGTGCCTTTTGTATGCCGTGTTCCCTCTTCCCCTCATATATTTGCACAGTTACCAAGGTATTGCTTTTGCTAAGGCTCAAGTACCTGTTTCACCTGAAATAATGCAGTGGGTTCTTGACAGTATTTTGTCACAGTGCATTGCACCTGCTTATTCGATCTTTGGACCATTTTCCTCAAATCAGAGTGCAGTCCTGGAGTCTTATTAGAGAGAGTGAGACTCGTTGTTCATTTATCAACTCAGATTCTCATCCTCAACAGCAGCACAATGTTGTAATTAGTGGAAAATATATAGATTTGGCTATTCAGATAACCAAATATATTTTTCATATACATATGTGGGCTCCATCCGCAGTTCCTGGCTCACAGCTCCCCCAATCCCTGTAATTTCCTAAGCGATAAGAGCAATGGAAGCATCTTTTGTTATGATTTTGGTCTCCTGTCCTTAGTTTCTACAAATGCTTTGGACTCATATAGATGCAATGGGTGTCTTGTTATTCATAACATGTCCCTTTCCACCAAAACTGGGTTTATATTAATGAGGTGACTTTGGGAAAACAAATAAAAATAGGGACTAGCTGCCAGTGGAACTAACAGAGAATACAGGGTTGGGATTTTCAGTCCCACCTCCTGATTTCTGGGGAGAGAAGAGGGGCTGGAGGAACCAATTACCAATGGCCTATAATTTAATCAACCATGCCTATGTCATGAAGCCTCCATAAAAACAAAGAGAGAGAGAGAGACAGACAGACAGACAGACGAGAGACAGAGGGAGGGGGGGAGAGAGAGAGAGAACGGTTCAGAGCACTTCCAGCTTGGGGAACCAGAATGCTTTTATCTGCCACCATGCTTGACCCAGAACTCCGTAACGACAGACATCTCTTTGTTTGGTACCTTGCCTTCTGTATCTCTTTATCTAGCTATTGACTAGTATCTTTTAATATCCTTTGTAATAAACTGGTAATCTAGTGAGTAAAGAGATTTCCTGAGTTTTGTGATCTACTCTAGCAGATTATTCCAATCTAAGGAGGGGGTCATGGGAACCTTTGATGCATAGCCAGTTGGTTAGAGATACAGGTAACAACAACCTGGACTTGTGATTGGAGTCGGAAGTCCAAGACAGGGTTCCTGGGAACCTCCAATCTATAGCCAGTTGGTCAGCGCAGGTAACTAACACACTGGACTCGGAGTTGGTGTCTGAAGTGGGGGGCAGTCTTGTGTGACTGGGCCCTTTACCTGTGGAATCTGATGCTATCTCTGGGTAGAACTGAGAAGAATTCTAAAACAACCTGCTGGTATGCTGAGTGTTGCTTGGTGATGTGGGGGAAAACATGACACATACACACACACACACACATTGGAATTGTGTACAAAATCCAAAATTAACCGTTTTACTAATCCTCAGTTCAAAGAGAAAAAAATAAAGTGAATGATCCAACTCAATTTGGCAGTCTCCAGATTTGGGGAGAAAATTTTTCTCTAAGGGTTTTTGGAGGTAGGGCGATGGGTGGGGCACTCACAGGAGCAGTTGAGAGCTGAGTCCTTCTTGGTTTTCCTCTGTAGACTCTTCTATTTCTTGTTGACCTTTTCATTGTCGATTGAAGTTGCTGATTTTTCTCCCCTGGTGATCCTTTTAAAATTTAAGTGAGGTCCTATCACTTTGTTATTTACAATTCTCCAGTGGCTCCTAATCTCTCAGAGAATGAAAGCAGAAGACCTTACTCTGGCTCACTGGATCCATAAGGATCTGTCTCTCTCCTCACTTCCACTACCTCCTTGACCTTGTCTGTTCTCATTTTGCTTATTCTGCTGAGGCCAGCTGGCCTTGTTATTCCTCAAGCACACCAAGTGTTTCTGCCTCAGGGCTTTCTACCTGGAACATTCTCCCCTCCCCAACCCCACCCCATATCCTGAGGGCTTGCTCCTTCTCTTTCTTTAAATCTTTGTTCAAATATCCCCTCAAAGTGACCTCTGTACAAGCTACTTTGAACTACAGTCCTCAATTCTTTCCCTTCTTGCTGTTTTCATTTTTCTCCATAGCACCTATTAATTTCTAATATGCCCTATCATTTATTCAATTTAATCACTGATTGTCCCTCCTATTCTGCCCCCTGCTCTCTCCCAAAGTAAGCTTCATGAAGGCAGAGATTTTTCTGGCTAAAATAGTACCTGGCACATGGAGAGTATTTAATGAATGTTCGTTGAATCTTTTTGTGTTTGTTTTTGTTGTTGTTTATTTTGCTTATTATGACATCAAGGGAGAGAAAGCCTTTTTCTCCTGCCCCTTCAACTCTCCTCACTTAATCTGTAGAAACTACTACTTAATATATCTTGATAAAGGTCAGTCTTGTTCCTAGGAAACCTGTTCCAGTGTGTAATAAGCTCATAATCAGAATTCCTTCCTATTTATTCAAACTATATCTTTAACCAGAGCCAGCTCAGGTTTCTTTGTTCAGTGGAGTAACATAGAAATACACACCTAAATAAAATATCCTTCACTTCTCTGCCTTGCAAGGTGGTAAGATAGGCTAGGAGGGAAAAAATAGAGGGCAGTTGGAAGTTATTTTGACTCCCTTATTTTCATTCTTTTATTTTCCAGTCCTTCTTATATTTTCCTCCGTGGTGATAAAAGTCATTTTGTCAACTAATCAGCAGGTGGATGACTTCTGTAAATGGTAGGACTGTGAGCAGAGAGAACCTGGTTCCCTTCAAACACTACTGCTTGTTTTTCCAAGTGGTTTTCTTGAACCTCTGCATCTCTAGGCACTTCAGGTGGTAACTAAATCTCTGCTAACCCCTTCCAGATTTTTAAAGTATTTAATATGAAATCAAAACATGATTTTAAGTGACATGAATATTTGAATATTTATACCAAAATATATCAGGTAAATGAATCTTTAGTCCTCCTCTCAAGTATACTGTAGTCTTAATTGTCATGAAACCATTTTGGCCAACTTTTATGTTATTTTGGATTCTTACCAGTTAGCTATGAAGAAGACACTTGTGAACTAGAATCAAAGCTCACTCGGTCAGTAGAATAAATATGAATCATTATCATCATTATGTCTCAGGCACTTTGCCAAGTGCTTAACATGCATCACTTTTTATTCAGTCCTCACAGTAATCTACTGACTTAAGTAAATTAAAGGATAATTTTTAAAAGTTGAAATCATGACTCTAGTACACATAGAAACTGAACACATGCTCAAGATTGTATTTAGCTTATTAATTAATGAGGAAACCAATAAGATATTATAAGTGATTCAAAAGAAAATTCAAAGAACTACATATACTGAGGCAATTAGGATTGCTGGAATGAATTTATGAATAATGTAAAACAGGTTACTATCCAAAGGCAATGATCAATTGCATTTCAGTGGACACAATCTGCATATCTAGGGACAAGGATCATTTGAATTATAATCATATTTTACATCTTCTGGAGTTATAAAACAGCTCAAAGACAAAGGTAGAGATAACCTGGAAGGATTTTCCAAACAGGACACCCAGTTCTATTGCCCATTTCAAAGTCTTTCATTGTTGTTGTTTCAGTATTTTTCTGACAGTGTTATTCCAACTTCATAGACTTTAGAACTCAATACATAAAAATAAAAGATTAGTGTCATATATGTTATATGTAATATATAGTGTAATATCATATTGTAATATATTGCAATATCATATAGTGTAATATATATGTACATATATATTATACAGTGTAATATCATGTGTGTGTATATATGATATTCTATATCTGGAAAACAAAAAAATGATCTTTAAATAAAGCAAATAATCACAGAATATTATAGATGGATCAAATATTCCAGGTCAAATTTCACATATTATGGACAAAAAAAAAACAAAACAGAGGTTAAATAGTTTGCCAAAACTCATAAAGCTGGTTGTTGTTGGCAGACCAAGGGAAAAAACAGAGAAACTAGGACTTTTTCCTAGAGTGTTACTAAAATAAACAGAAACAAAAATTTTAAAAACTTGTATTAAAATTACCTTTAAAAAAGGGGTGGGCAAAAGTAGGTTTACATTTGCGAGTACATGAGTTTATTCCTGTAGTACATGAGTTTATTCCTGTATTATTATTATATCAACCTACTTTTGCCCATTAAGTGCATATTATCTTAATGAATTGCCCCTCTGAGATACAAATGAGCTGAAGCAAACATCAGTTAGGAACATTCCTTAAGATCATAGTTCAGGATAAGATCAGAGACTATATTGGTATCAGAAAACCTATCTTCTTCCAGCAGGGCAAATGTGACAAAGTCCAAATACAAATCGTATATTCATTTTAAAATTATGAATATGTCCTCTATCTGTAATTTTTCACTGAATGGATTATTGTTTGATTCAGTATACTTGCAAGGAGACATTCTCTGAAAAGACATGCTCATCAAAGCCATTCCCCTTTTAATTAAAATAAAGTATTCCCTTGCCTTAAGGATACATTATCAAAGAGATTACTTCAATTACAGACTTGAACAGTGATGTAGTATATTAAGGATGTGCCTGACATTTAATCCAACAGACAGCTAAGCTAAGTGCTACAATATTCAAATTAAAAATCAAGTCACGATTTCATTCACATATATAAAAATGAGTTCTTTTTCTTAGCTACTTAGGCTACTGAAATGCAATACAGGTAATCAACATAGCTTCATTTAACATAGTTTAGCAAGTGGGAAATTCCTGGAAACCCACTGATCTGCTTATTTAGACCGGCATTTCCAAAATAGCAGTAAGTGAATGGATATTATGCTTTACTGTTGAGGGAAATCAGCCAAGGCTGCTGGGATGGACTGAGTCACATAACTCTGTTCTTTGGACTCATCCAATCTATGTCCTGTGTTCTATTATTCCAAAACCATTCCCTTTGACTCTGAGAAAGTATTTTTTTTTCCCTTTGATCCAAGTAGCAACTGATTAGTCAACAGGAGCCCTGAAGAAAGCCTGTTTCACTATTACATGATCTAAAGGCTCACACTCATCTGGCGAATGAAAAGGGCTGTTGCATCCTCCCTTTGGAACAGAGATTGCCTGTCCTGTGCTAATACATGCCTGGCTCTTGGTGATTCTTAGAAAATCACTTGTGCTGGCAAGGGCACCAGCTTTTCAAACAAGAGATTTTCTTTCCAGGTATACCTTGCATTTGGAACAACTGCTGTGAAATCTGTACAGCAGGTCTTCAAATAACGGTTCCATTCAACATTGTTTCACTGTAATGTTGATGAGATGCTGTAGGAACTTAACTCTTGTTTATTATCAATTAGCCTGCAGTAAAATTGTGTTAAATTTTATTTCCTTAAATGTCATTTCTCTGCAGTTCCAAGGACCTATCGACAACATTAAATGAGGACTTACTGTATTTGTAATTTTGATTGGTCTTCCATCCAGTACCATGCTGAATTTTACATATGGTAATTTAAATTCTGTATCGAAAACTTTGGGTCTGTAGAAAAACTGTCATTAAAATTACAAACTGGGACTTGAGAATATAGAATATAGAGGTTTAATGAAACTGAGATTTAATCATGAGAAGAGAAAGATGACTTTTAAGTCCTGAATTACTGATTCAGTAAACACAGAGGCCTCCTGAATTCTGGGTCCTGTGCATGGCTGGGGAAGGTCATAGGATTTCCTATTGTCCTGAAGCTTTTCTACATTGTTATTACAGCAACTGAAAAGGAGGTGCCTCCTTGTGGATTTAAATTTGCCTTTTAGTAGCTGTGAGAACTTGGGGGAGTTACTAAAATGCTCTGTTCCTTAGTTTCCTTTTTTGTGAAATGGGGATAATAAGGCTCACTGCCTACTAGAAGGGTTATGAAGATTAAATAAGTTAATGTTTGTTATATGCTCAGGACAGAGTCAAGAACACAGTAAGCATCATGAAATACATAACCTAGACAAATAAACCCATGATCCTGAGGTAATGTTGGAATCCATCTGGTGCTAGTACATAGAAAGGAAATTGAGACTAAGGAAGAAGACAAGTAAGAGCTTTGTGACAGAAGTTAAAATTCAGCCCCATGTGACCCGAATCTTGCCCTGTGGACTTCTATGCTCTACTCATGAATTTACAAGCTGGAAACCCATCTTTGTGAAAAATCAGGTCTTCTAGGTTTTGGCATTGAAGTCCTTGGATCTTTACTTCTTTTTTAAATATAATTTTCCCTAAGTTTAATTATAAAAAAGACAAGAGATAATAATTGTGGGTGAGGATGTGGAGAAAAGGAACCCCTGTGCACTACTGATGGGCATGTTAACTGGTACTTCCACTATGGAAAACAGTATGGAGGTTCCACAGAAAGTTAAAAATGGAACCACCATATGATCCAGCAATTCCTCCTCTGGGGATATATTATTAGAAAATGAAATCATTATCTCTATATTATTAGAAAATGAAATCATATTAGGAGATGATACGCACCCCCATGTCCACTGCAGCATTATTTACATTAGCCAAGATATGGGAATAACCTGAGCCCACGGATGGATGAATGGATGAAGAAAATGGTCTATTACCTATATCTATATAATGTAGATATGCAATGGTGTATTATGCAGCCATAAAAAGAAAGGAAATTCCTCCATTTGCGACAACACAGATGAAACTTTATTTTTTCCTGTTTACATTCTCTCCTCAGGTGATCTCATCCAGTCTTGTGGCTGTAATTAGATAAGATCTAAATTTATATCTCCTATCTAGATTTGTGCCCTGAGTTCTAGATTCTACTTAACACCTACAATGTAAATATTTACTAATAAATACTAGTAATATGACTAATAATATTAATGGTTTATTAAAATGTACTGTTATTTTAGCCATTTTATATTAATAACTTTTGTTTTTTAATGATTTATTTTTAGAGAGAGGGGAAGACATCAAGAAAGATGGGGAGAGAGAAACATTAATGTGAGAGAGAAACATCGTCAGTTGCCTCTCGCATGCCCCCAACCGGGGCCCTGGCCTGAAACCCAGGCATGTGCCCTGCCCGGGAATTGAGCCCATGACTTTCTGGTTTGTGGGATGATGCCCAACCCACTGAGCCACACCAGTCAGAGAATAACATTTATGTTTTTAAAAATATTTTTATTTCATAAAATGCATTATTACCCATATAAATGTATTATATTTTATATTTTAATTTATTACATTTGTATTAACATCATTGCCTTTTATTTATTAATAATTTAATATTCAATATTAAATTCTTTGCAGTCCCTCCTAAACTACTCCTCCTGTGGTATTTCCCATCTCATTAATGGCATCTCAGTTCCACCACTTGCTTAAGCCAACAACCTTAAAGATGGCTTTGACTACTCTCTTTTGCTCGCTAACCCATATCCAATTCATGAATAAATCTGTAGACTCTACCTTCAACATTTACCCAGAATTGACTTTTGTCACCACCTCCACAGCAGCTTGGTCCAAGCCATCATCCTACTAACTTTTTACTGTAAGCAGTAATATTAGAACAGAATGAATTTCTCTATCACAGAACATGAAATAACTGTTTTATAAGTTTTGATGAGTACAAAACATTATGGTCAATGATGACATTCACAAATCTCCAGGGACTTCCTGTAAAGCATTTCGTTTCTAAAATATTCATGTCAATAACATTTTATTTATACACATTTAACCTGGGCCAGTCTGTGTGCACATTGTAGTCTGACAAATTCCTGTGCAACTCTTACTGTCATAATACATCCAACAAACTTAACCTAATTATTTTTAGCACCTCTTTTTATAAAACAGTAAAATAATAAACCTTTGGCCTTTTCCATGATTTCCCTCTAGGAAATCTCAAAGATATTTTTTATATAAAAGATGTCCTGAAATTTAATTTTTTTTTCTATATTTCATGTCGAGTTGTAGAGAGGCAATTTAAAATATTCTCAAAGTAAATTTAGGGACTCGATTAAGACCAGATAATGGGCACCTGAGAAACTATCTCCAGAACTGTAAGAAATGAATTTCTATTGTATATTTTAAAAATAAATATATAAACAAGCACAGAATAAGCACAGAATACTAGTATTACTGCAAAGAACTTTAGGTCTTTAATAAGTGAGAATCTTTATTTTTCTTTTCTTAAATAATCAATAATATAATAAAGTCAATATAAAGCTAAAAAATTATTCTGATAAGACACAGACACAGAGTCTTTGCTATGTAAGCAGATTACACATAAGGTAAACAAATTTTGATATTATAGGTAAAGGTACTAATCAGTAAACCAAGCCCATCAGAATTGAGAAAATTTTGCTATAATTAACATTTCATGGCTTTTATGAAGCCTCAGTTAAGTTTTCTGCTTAATTATGCTCTTTCCTACTCTGGAACCAACTGATATTTTATGACAGTAGTTCTCTCTTGGTGTATCTGGGGTGTCAAAGTAACACTACTATAATAATAATACTAGGATGATATTAATGTCAGTGTGCAATGTGCTCATCATTGCCATCTTCAAATACATCAATTGGTAAATAACTTTTCAATTAGCAGACTAGCATCACTCAGCTTTCTGCAACTACGTAGTTGCAGCCTGAATGTGTGTGTTCCCCCAATGCATACATTGAGATCCTATCCCCCAATGTGATGGTAGCAAGAGGTGGGGGCCTTCTGGAGGTTATTAGGTCATGAGGGTGGAGCCCTAATAAATGGGATTAGTGCCCCTAGAAAAGAGACCCCAGAGAGTCTCTCACCCTTTCTGCCCTGTGAGGCTGCAACAAAAATGGCCATCTGTGAACCAGGAAGTGGGTTCTCACCAGACATCTGTCAGGGCCTTGATCTTGGACTTCCCAGCCTCCAGAACTGTGAGAAATAGAAGTCTGTGGTTTAAGCCACTGAGTTTATAGTATTTTTGTATGGCAGTCTGAACAGACTAAGACATATATCTCTTACATATTCTTAAAGTAACAAAAACCCGACTATGTGTGTTAATATAACCCAAAACTATAGCATCTCCATAGTAAAATTAAAAGCCAGAAGTGTGTAATGCTTATCCATTAATGAACTCAATTTAATATCAATCCAAGGTTTGAGGTTTGAATTTGGGTGGCTCTGAATTCAATAATAAACTACTGAAGTCTTCAACTTTATTTGACATTTACTATATTAGATTAACTTTTCAGCCAGTGGGCAAAATGGGAACTATGTGGAGAATAAGTACTCATAAAAATAAATTAGAACTACAAACACCTGAGTTTAGGATCCTCTTATATCTGCTCTCTGTAATATATCTATTTATTTAAGAATGAGCCAACATACCTACTTGGTTACTAGAAGATTCACAGCTAAGTAACAAAGTAGCAAGACTACTTATTAAATCTTATAAACCTAAAATAATTATAGATATTTGCATAGATCACTTATCCATGCAAATGCTTGTAAGTTGTTTTCCGAATATGCTCATATAGAAAGACTTAGGAGATTAAGAGAAAGGCTGTAAGATGAAAAGAAAACCAATCCACAAGAACAAAAGTCATGTTTAAGCACAGCCACGTTAATAAAAGTGGCTTTTATTAAAAGATCCCTTTATTTTCAGAAGGGATCACACCAAACTTAAGGAGAGGGAACAGGAAAGAGCTTTCTTTTATCAGAGTAAGATCTGGTTCATTTTAATTTCCCTTGAAGCCTGCAATTTAACTATGTTTAGAGAATTTGAGGATTCCCTACGTTGGAAATAAGGCAAGGCATTATTAGACACCAAAGAAAAACAGCTGTTTGTGTGTTCACTCAGCAGTCTCATCTGTGAAGAAACATACATTAGGGTTACAAGTTGTCATTTAAATAATCCAGTATTAGGGAATAAATCAGCACAGAAGTAGTTCTCCTGATTCTCCTATCTCCAACGTTTAACCATGAGCAGAATAAGGATATAATGCCCCATCTGGGTTTACAGGAAAAGACAGAGTAAAAATAAATAAAGTCCTAAGTTATTTGCATAAAAGTTTATTATAAAATTCTTTACTTATTCTTACTAAGGTAGTTGGTGGGTTTCCTATATAATGTACCTTTAGCTCTCCTGTCTTTGTTTTAGTCTGCATACTTATATATTTTGTACTTTGAAAAAGATTTTTATATTATCAATATAACATATGCTTATTGTAGAAAACGTGAAAGAAATGGTATAATCCTGCCACCCAGACATAATGACTGTTAAAATTTTGTTATATATTCCTTAATGATTTTCTTTATACTTCTATACATCTGTTTTACATAGTTGATATCATAGTACATAGCTAATTTTCATCTTACATTTAAAAATAAGCATATTCCCATGGTTAGAAAAACTTCAAAAAAGCCCTTTTGTTGATTGTTTAATTTTCTATCTTATGTTTTACCACAACACTCTCAAGTACTAATATATTTGAACACTGTGGTCTTAGTCTAAAATTTAAAATAATATAATTTCTAATATAAAATGTAGTCTTTAAAAGTGACTATTTTTTAAGCTTTCATTTAGGGCTACTTTTTCTACGTTACTTCTCCACACTCTGTACGCCCACCTATACCACACACAGGATGCGCTCCTCCAAGTTGAATTACTGGGTCAAAGGGGATGAACATTGCTTTGAACAGAACTGTGTCCCCCTAAAATTCATAAATTGAAGCTTTTACCCCCAATGTAACTGTATTGGGAGACGGAGCCTTTAGGGGGTAATTAAGGCTAAATGAGGTCGTCAGGGCGGGGTGGAATTCCACTGGAGTTCGGCCTTATGAGAAGAGGACGTGAGAGCAATCTCGCTGCACTCCGTGAGCACACAGAGCGAGGGCAGCAGTCTACGGGCCGGGAAGCGAGCCCTCGGAGGAACCGACATGGGGGCACTTGACTTTCCCAGCCTCCAGAACTGTGAGAAATAGATTTCTGTTGTTTAAGTCGCCTAGTCTATGGAGCTATGGCAGTTCAAGCAGGCTAATGCAAACATTTTTAAAGTTACTGATACATATTCATAAATTACTTTGCTGAAAGGTGGTACTGGTATACACCACTCCCGCAGTGTATAAGGAGCCCCACTGCTCTGTACACTTTCGAGCATATTTGAAACTTTTGTAAACTTTATTTTTTAATACAGACCTATCTATCTATCTATCTATCCATCCATCCATCCATCCATCCTCTTAAAGGTTTTTGAAGCTCATTCTTTTAACATTTTATTTCATCAAATTAGACTTAGCTTCCATGGAATTCTTTCATGGATGTACCACTATATTTTGAAGTTCCCAATGTCAGTAATATTTCATAGAGATAAAAATGTCCACTCAGGAATCCCAAAACAAAGCCAACAAACACATAAGAAAAAAATTTAAAACTTTTCATCATTTTATTGTCTCCACTTTTATATTTGTAGGAAAGAAAAGCTAAGAACTAAGACTTGGGTGGTTTTAAGGCCATTTATTAATAAGATCAACACTCAAAGACCCATGATATAGGTCCTTTTCAATTTAAAACCCTCACCTATTTTGCAAAAAAAAAAGATTGTCATTTTTGTTAGAAAACAGTAATACAGAAAAATTGCTATAGAAACAAAGTATATGCTCCCTCAGTAACTTCTTTTATCATGCCTTTAAATAAAGCCGTGGGAGCAGAACACCCTTTTCCCCACTGTGCACCCCAAATTGTCATTTGTTCATGTAGAATAATTTTCTCTCCTTCAGCATGCAACAGAAACCAGTGACTTAAACAGAAGGAAATTAAGAACTAAATTCCACTCCCCATCTACTTCTGTACTGAGAACACTATGCTGTGCTCTGTGGAGAATGCAAATATTTACAGCATGAATTAATTTGCTATTAAATAGTAAAAGAAATGTGCCCATTATTGCCACTGACAATTACCTTGAGGATAAATTCACAGCGTTGTGACTTTCTGTCTGACTCACTTTTCCATTCTTACTCCATTCTTCACTCACCTGTTCCGTTCAGTATTACTTTACAGCACATCATGCACTGTTTTCCCAACTTTGCCCTGAGTTGGCACCAAGGGAGTGGAAATGAAAATATCTTTCACGTCAGTCTGTCTTGCCTCACAACATTCTCAAGCTGTTTCCCCCCATTTTAGCATTTTCAAGGGCAGTTCTGCCCTCTTAAAGCTGGTTGGGTTTCCATGGAAGAGGTGCCTGCAGAGCCGATAATCGAAAAAAGAAAAGAGAAGATTAAATTCGCCTGTGCTGACCTAGTGACAGAAGAGGACAATCCAATGTCAAACAAAGGATATTTCAAAAGTTAATCTGAATGAACATTTGTTTTATGGAAAACCCAGCCATAAATGCCCTTAGCCCAGGAAATTGTTCTTATGGGCTTGGAGTTTGCATCTTAAGGTTATTTTTATAGCATCTATGTTGGTTTTTTCAATTGCCATAAATAGAGGAAAAAAACAACAAACCACTGAGTTGAGGAATTGGAATGATAATTTGAGCAGACTGATGAGTGGGTAGGCTATGGAATAAAAATGCCAGCTCTTCATATAGAAAAAATGTTCTATTTCAGAGAAAACAAAACTTTTGTGGTTCTAAAAAAGTCATTTCAGTGCTGCTTGTTTTGTTCAATTTAGCAGTGCAGGTATAGCAATTCTAATTTCTCAAATGTCTAATGCTCTTTAAATTGAACAAATATGTAATTAGGTGTGTCTAATTTACTTGGAATGAAATTCAGTTCAAATTTAATTTTTCCCCTGTGCCCCTTGTAGTGGAAAATGCCAGTTTTTTAATAGTCTTATAGAAGAATGATGTTTCCTTATATTAGGATCAAATACAATTGAATTCACGCAGGAAAATAATGTTCACATAGTTTCAATGGAGACTTTTAGAAAAGACTTGTGTCTAACTCAAACAACATTTTGATTCCTATTGAGAATCAGGTGGTGTTTCTCCTCTTTCTGTTGACAGGTATACCTCTCATAGAAGGTAGCCCAGGCAAGCTCCAATTCCACTACACTTTGACTAGGAGCTAGAGAGTAAATGTATTGGGATTCCGCCAGAAGAGCAAACCTCTAATAGCATACCAACGTGCCATAAAATAGTAAGTCACAGCTTTATCAAGACTGCCCAAGGCAATGTGTTTTAGACAAATTAGAAGTTGTTAAGCCCTGATCTAAAAGAAAAATAATAACCATATTACAAGATTACTCTGTGCCAGGCTGTGTGCTACCTGTGTCACTTAATATATTACAGCGTTAAATTCTCATAACCAACCTGCGAAATAGTTACTATTATGATTTCCATTTAAAGGGGGAAGTTACTGAGACTGAGAGATGTTCGTTTTTTTCCCCAAGATCGAACAGCCATTATGTGTTGGAACTGTGATTTGAATCTACAATTTGAAAGCCACTTTATTGCCCCTGACCCTCCACAAAGTCCTTGAGGTTATAAGCAGTATTCTTGTGATGGAGGAGTTGAAATACAACATTTCTGTGACCCCCATATTATTAAGTTATATTTTGTTCCCTATAAAGCAGCTGAAGGTATAAATTCAACACCTTGGAATAAGTACATGTTTTAAAGATTTCACCATGCTTGATTTTTTTAACTGGCAAATGGCCTTAGTTTCCCTAATGCAGCTGTGAAGGTAGGGTCCAGGGCCTCTTGTTGTCTTTTAATTGCTTTACAATTTTGTAAATTGCAGAAAAGTTAGGATAATGCAGATGATTCTCGCCTCTATAAAGGCAAATGAATTTCATCCAGAGGAATACAGATGATCATCACCCTGTGGATATTGACCAATTTTGCATCTATGAGTGAATTTATTTCAGATTCCTGATTGTGTATCTGTGTGTTGTTTGAATTCTTCTTTGAACCAGTTGTAACATCTTATTGATCCCTCCATTATTGAATGAGTTAAACACAATCTTTGATGTATGTTCATTTTGTATTTGTGTATGAATCATGATTGCACCACTAAGTTTTTTTTTTTTTTTTTCTTTAACACTTCCTTCTGAGTATCTATTACAGGGCCAAATCCAGCCCAAATCTTGCCTTTGTCAGGTCCACTAAGAATGATGTTTGCATTTTTAGTGAACAAAAAATATTTTATGTCATATAAACATTGTACAAAATTCAACTTTAGTGACCATAAATAAAGTCTGATCGCAACAGCCATGCTAATTAGTTTACATATTTTCTATGGCTGCTTTCCTGCTACAAAAGAAGAGTTGAGTAGTTACTACCAAGACCAGGTTTAACCTTCTCGGCCTTTACCTCCTCCCTACTCATCTACATATTTTGACTCTTTCCTAGATCTGCCCTGACCAGACTCCAACCAATTGAAAGTAATCTTAAATCACCTCAGTTCTGCGAGCTCACAAAACACTTGAGAGGCCCATCAGGACTGGAGGTGTGGGTGGGGCTGCTTTGTTCCTGGTGCTATTTCCTCTCCCAAAGAATTGTCTCTGCTTCACTGACCTCTTTTGGCCAAACCACTGCTGCCTACCTTTGCCTCCTCCCTAATCCAGCTCTGTAGTATTACCAAAAAATCACATTCATTGGCTACTATTATATGGTGAATTACATCAATTTAAAAAGTTACATAAATTTGATTTTGCTCTTTACATATGTATCTATATAAAATCCCAGATTTTACCTCTTGGCCTGCAAAGCCTATTAATGCCTATCTCTAAACCTTTACAGGAAAAGTTTATCTACTCCTGGTTATACATGATGGGAACTATTCTAGCCCCTGGGGATAAAATAGTACTTGTAGGGACCAACAAAAAAAGTAGATATTGTCCCTCTTAAAAGAAAAACTGAAAGAAAACAAATTAATAATTATGTATGTGCAGGAGACTCTGCCGCTTCTTAGATAATACAAAGCATAGTATTTAGGGGTAAAGGGGTATGAAGTAGGCAACTTACTCTCAAATGGTTCAACAGAAACAATGTATGTGTGTGTCTACAAAATTTTGAGGGCGGGTACAAATTTACTTAGCACTAAAAATTTTTCATCTCAATTTTATTTTTACCAATGAGATTTCTTTTGTCAATGTAGATACTATGTAGGTGTTATTTCTCTCTCTCTTCCCTTCCTTCCTCCTTTTCTTCTTCTTCTTTGCTACTGTAGTTTTCTCCTTGTCTTTGGTTCTCTTCAGTTTTAACCAGAAGTATCCAGATATGGGTTTCTTTTAAAAAGCATATCCTATTGAGGACTCATATTATTCCACAGCTGTATTTTTCTTTGTTTCTGAGGAATTCTCTGCCATTTTCTCTCTGAATAGTGCTTCCCCTTCATTACCTCTTTTCTCTCTCTTTGGAAGTTTTATTAGATGTATGTTGGACCTTCTTATTTTCTTCCACATCACTTAACTTTGCTTTTATAGTCTCTATTTTAAAAAATCCTCTGTGCTGTAATTTCTTTGGATTCATTTTCTGATTTAATAATCATCTCTCTTGATGTTTCTAGTCCATCTGTTTAACCTATTTGTTGAGGTAGTTCCTTTTTTAAAAAAAATAAAATATAAGCTCAATTTGTATATCTTCATCATTTTATCTCCAGTACCTAAAATAGCGCTAGAATTTTGTAAATGTTCAATAAATATTTGTTTAAAAAATTCGCCCTGGCCAAGTAGCTCAGTTGGTTAGAGCACTGTCCCAATATACCAAGGTTGTAGATTTGATTTCCAGTCAGGGCATGTACAAGAATTAACCAATGAAGGCATAAATAAGTGGAACAACAAATTGATGTTTCTCTCTTTCTCTACCCCTTTCTCTCTCTCTAAAAATCAATAAATAAAATTAAAAAAAATAATGAATCCATAAAGTCCTATTCTTTTCCAGATATTTCTATTTTCATCTAATCTGGTGTTTTCATTTTATTTTTCTTTTATATTTTTTTTTGTTTTTTTTTAAATTTTTTAATTGTTGTTCTTGTACAGTTTTCTGTCTTTTACTTCCATCCCAGCCCACCGCCCCAGCCCTCCCCACCTCCCTCACATTTCCACCCCCCCCAGTTTTTGTCCATGTGTCTTTTATACTTATTCCTGTAAACCCTTCCCCTTTCCCCCTGAAATTTATTTTCTTTTTTTAAAAATATATTTTATTGATTATGCTATTATGGTTGTCCCATCTTCCCCCTTCACTCTCATCTGCTCTGCGCAACCCCTCTTACCCACGTTCCCCCCATTTAGTTCATGTCCATGGGTCATACATATAAGTTCTTTGGCTTCTACATTTCCTATATTAGTCTTACCCTCGCCCTTTCTATTTTCTACCTACCATCTATGCTACTTATTCTCTGTAACTTTTCCCTCTCTCTCCCCCTACCACTCCCCTGTTGATAACCCTCCATATGATCTCCATTTCTCTGGTTCTGTTCCTGTTCTGTTTGCTTAGTTTGCTTTTGTTTTTGTTTAGGTGCGGTTGTTAATAACTGTGAGTTTGCTGTCATTTTACCATTAATATTTATCTTCTTTTTCTTAGATAAGTCCCTTTAACATTTCATATAATAAGGGCTTGGTGATGATGAACTCCTTTAACTTGACCTTATCTGAGAAGCACTTTATCTGCCCTTCCATTCTAAATGAAAGTTTTGCTGAATGGAGCAATCTTGGATATAGGTCCTTGCCTTTCATGACTTGGAATACTTCTTTCCAACCCCTTCTTGCCTGTAAAGTCTCTTTTGAGAAATCAGCTGACAGTCTGATGGGAACTCCTTTGTAGGTAACTGCCTCATTTTCTCTTGCTGCTTCTAGGATTCTCTCCTTATCTTTAATCTTGGCTAATGTAATGATGATGTGCCTTGGTGTGTTCCTCCTAGGATCCAACTTCTTTGGGACCCTCTGAGCTTCCTGGACTTTCTGGAAGTCTATTTCCTTTGCCAGATTGCAGAAGTTCTCCTTTATTATTTCTTCAAATAAGTTTGAAGACCCTGGGTTGCGCCATCCATCCTACTCCCCAGTCGTTTCTCCCGGTCTGTTTGTGCGTGAATGTGGGACTGCCTGCTCCACCAGCCACCACCTCACCAGGTCTGCCAGTTGCAGCCTTGCACACCCCACTCCACAATCTCCAGCCTCACTGGGTCCACCAGCCACTGCCTTGCCTCAAGTCCTCTCTGCCCAGCTGCCTGTCTCTGCTCCTCCTACTGGTCTGGAAGAATGTGTCTTCTTTAACTCCTTGGTTGCAGGACTTCCATACAGTTCAATTTTCTGTCAGTTTTGGTTGTGTTTTTTTTTCATTGTTGTTGTCCTTCTTTTGACTGTGCGAGGAGGCACAGTGTGTCTTCCTATACCTCCATCTTGACTGGAAGTCTATTTTTTCTTTTATATTTTTAACTTTTTTTTGTAGTCATTTCAGGTTGTTTAATTAACTGAAGTTATTGGGTACAAATATTTTTCAGTTTGATATATCTGCCAACTCTTCCTTGTGGTAGATTGTTTCTTTATGTAGTATGCAAATTTCTAGAGTTCATCTTCAGTGAATGTTACTTACCCAACCTAGACTACTGTGTAAAAGGTTAAGAGTGACAACTTCACTAACCTTCAAGTAGAAAACCTCTTTAGAGTTCTAACTTATACAGGAATTCCAGTGTTAGCTCCTCCCTAAGGGGCTTTAAGGCCACATTTCTTGGCCCTACATGGGGTTAAAAATCTCAACTTCTGGCCCTTACTACTTTGAATTTCTTCTTTACATCTGGTATCTGAAGCTTTGCTTTCCCAATTTTGAGCTCAGATTTATATGTTAAAATAGATATGCTGTATTCACTGTTTCTGTAAGTTTGGAGGAGGTGGGAGTCTTATGCCATGAATGTCATTTCTAGGTAGATGATTTTGGTTCCATAGTTTTTGCTGTTTAATGCTAATCCAAATTATCCAAGCCCTTATCACCAAGAATCATCATCTCATTTTTTATTCTTGGAGTTTGGCAATGTTCTCATGCACATTACCATTCAAATCAACTCAGTGAATAATATTCTGTTAAACATTTTAGGAAATATAAAGATGACTAAGATAGTCTCTGCACCCAAGAGGCAAACATTGTTGAGTACAGAGATTAAGCAGTGTTCATATAAACTCATAAGGCAGAAAGTCTTTACCTGCCATAGAGATGCATGTAGATTTAGAATAATGCATGCTACAATACATATATTAGTAAACAGAATACTAAGCTTGTTAAAAGAATGAAAAGGAAATAGGAAGAAGGCATCTTTTTGGTAGTAAGAGAAAAAATTCCATGGAAAAGATATAAGTTGAAATTTGTCTTGCAGACTGAGTGGGAGTTCTAAATGAAATACGGAGGGGTAAGTATTGGAGGGGAGGGAGTGGTTCTTCTAAATTGAGGGGGAAGCATGCGCTTAAATAAGAAGACAGGAGGGAGGAAAGCATAAACAGGGAACAACAAGTAGTCCAATTTACCAGGTTAGATGTTAGAATGGTAGTATTATTAGAAAGTAAAAATAAAAGAAATGAAAATAAAGCATGGGTGGGGGTGACTTAGTACAGGATGAGCCGGTATGCACAGGTAATTTACTTTTAAATTTCTTACTGTCTTACATATACAAAAGGAAAGGAAGATGTCAGGCTCATTTTTTAAGGTTAAATTTAAGAACCAGGATCACATAAATTGTGGTTTGGGGAATTACTTCTCAATGTCCTGACCTAAATAAAAACATTTTTGTCTCTCAGGTATAGAAGTGCCATCTAGTGGTAAAACAATGGTACCACAGGAATGAAATTACAGAAAACATTTACCTCTATTTTTTCACTTACCACTTATATTATAATTAGCTAATAAAAGTAGGCCATGTTAACTGGGCCTGGAAATAAAGTCATCTAAGACAACACTGTTTTATGATTTGATTAAGAAAATGTGGGGTCAGATAAAAATGGATTATAGACAAAGAGCTTATTAAATATGAAACATTTGAAAATTTCACATCAGGGACTTAACATCAAATTGCATTTTTGAATGAACCTTAAAGAAAGATTTATTTACTTTTAAAACTGATGAGAGAGAGAGAGAGAGAGAGAGAGAGAGAGAGAGAGAGAGAGAGAGAGAGGGGAGGTCTGGATAGGATGCTCTGACCAACTGAGCCACCTGGCCAGGGCCTATTATGTTTTCAGAGATAGGTGACAGGTATAAATGAGGAAGAGGCTGAAATCCTGAAGGTAACAGTGTTCTACCAGAATACTCTCTACTTCCTCTTTACGTAACTCCTACTTAGCCTTCAGATCTTAATATAGATGTGACTTCCTCTGGACAATATTCCTTGAACTCTCAGGTCTGTATTAGACGAATCACTTAACATCTTCCTGCCAACATCAATCCCCAGGATGCTACTCACCACACTCCATTGTCACTTCCCATTTTTATCCATAGCCCTCATTACAGTCTAAACTTCTTAACAGCTGGTACCACGTCTGTTTTATTTACTCTTTTATTCCTAATGCTTAGGACAGTACCTAACATACAGGGTGGGGCAAAAGTAGGTTTACAGTTGTACATATGAGAAAGTTTATTCTTGTATTATTTATTGATTATTGCATTGTTTTCCATATGAACAACTGTAATCCTACTTTAGCTCCATCTGTCTAATAGGCACTCCACAAATATTATTTACAGAATGAATGGATAGATTAATGAAGAGATTAACTGTCATGGAAATGTGCAAGGAACAAATATGAAAAGTTACTATCAATAAAGCTTAAATAAAAAATATTTTCAGGGAAATTATTAGTAAACTTTTTTATTTATTGTATATCCATCCCCTACATGATTTTAATTTCTTTGTGATCTCTGGTGCTTTGTAGTGTTCAGAGTACTTAATTTCTCTCTACCTCAATGAAGGAACAATAGTACACAGCTCACATTGTCATTGTAGAGATTAAATAAAAGACTACGTATAAAGCACGCAGAACAATGTATGGCACATATTATGTCCTTAATAGTTGGCTTTTATTATTTCACATACGTCATCTCAAAAACTGTGAAGCAACACAGAGAGTCAAAGAGGGTAGGTATTTTATAACCCAATTTCACAAATTAGAAAACTAGTGATTACAGAGGCTAATGATGCATGAGTGATTGTGCAGTCTCATCAGTTATTAAATTTCTGAACCCATAATTTTTAAGTAACAGTTCATTGTCCCTTCTGTGGCATGATGTTGCTTACCTACAGGGAGACAAGAAAATAAAGGACAGTTGGATGCTAAATAATAGCAGCTCCTTTGCAGAGAATGAAAACAAGTGGTAAAAGCTATATTATTTTTCTGTTGCTGCTCTTAAAAATTACCACAATCTTAGTGACTTAAAACAACACAATTTTATTATATTATGGTTCAGTAGGTTAGAAGTCCAACACACAGTTCTCTCTAGGATAAAATCAAGGTGTGGCAGGATTGCATTTGTTTCTCGAGGCTCTAGGAGAGGTTTCCTCGTTTTTTCCACTGTCTGGAGGCCACCTACATACCTTCCTCCACCTTCATCGCCAGCAATGATGGGTTGACTTCTCACATAGCATCATTCTGACTTTCTCTTATGCCTCCCTCTTCTGCTTTTAAGGACCCTTGGGATTACATTGGGCCCACCTATTTAATCCAGGATAATCTCCCTATTTAAAAGTCAGCTGATTAGCAAACTTCATCCTCTTTTTCCATGTAAGGTAACATATTCACAGGTGCCAGGGATCAGGATGCGGACATCTTTGAGTTGACCAGGGTCATTATTCTGCCTATTCCTATTCTACAGGACTAGGGAAGTCTATGGGAAATACTGACCGGGATCCCCCAAATAAAAGGGCTGGTGATGGTGGGCATGGTTTTTCAACCAAAAGTGCTAGAGGTATCACTACAAGCTACCTACTGTATTATTAACGCTCATTGATCTTGGCCGACACTAAAACCTCTGGATGTTTTTTACATGGATAAACCAGAATCTACCCAATTTTGTAGCTCTGCAATTTTATTTTTCAATTTGAATAAATGTAGGGATTTTCATATGTTTCTATTAAATTTTATCTTTAGATTTTATCTCAGAGTTTAAATTGTTAATATAATTTTGTTTCTTGATTCTGACTTCAGCCATATTTTCTATGCTATATAGGTTTTATTCATCCTCTGATTTGATCAAAATGATCATTATGTCCTCACCTGTGTAACTGATGAAAAATTACAAACAAAAGTTTGGCTACAATTATCCAACTTTGACTTTACCTAATTGTAATTATATCAAGCCCTTATTTTAGAGTTCCACCCACAAATATCATGAAAGAATAAATGCTTTGCTGAAATTAATTTATATCTAGACTGTGCAATTTTCATTAGAAAATAAAATCAAACTCTTATAAATGTTCATAAAATATATTTAATTATGTACTTTGGAATTTTACTTTTCTGTTTTAAAGTTTTTAGTGTCTACCTTTTAAACAATTTTTTAAAGCAGGTGATCTATCATCTTTTTCATTTTTTATAGTTTCTTTGAACTTAATAGCAATGGGTCTTAGGTTACCTGTAAACAGCTGTGGGATGTAATTTGTGCCTGGAACACACGAACTTATTGGAAACAGATAGGTGTTTGCTTACTATCTCCTCACCTATCTCAAGTTTCAGTTCTCTTTCTACATTGTTTCACCTTTACTACTTTAAAGTCCATTTTCCTTACTGAGTAGAGAAAGAACACACAAATAGTGTCAAGTCTCTTCTTGAGCCTTTGCATTATATCTTAGGTAAGCTAATAATTTTGTATTTATTGAAACCTATTCAGGTTTATTTCCCTCTCCCCACTACAGTTAAACAAATCTCCCCATCTTTTCCTCTTGAAGATACCAGGTAATTCCAGCCCTCAATAATTCCTCTATATAACTCCATAGTTTGCACCACATAGTTTAAAAGTGAAACAAATATTATCTCCTACTGGATACTTTTTTTGGTCTCTCAGAATAAATGTGGATTTCTGTACCTTTTTTTGTTCAGCTACAAAGCTGGGGTTCTTGCTGAGCAAGAAGGCTAGGTAGGCATTTCATATACTCTTGTTGGTTGGTTGACTTTTTAGACATGAAATTTGGCAAGGTAGTCTTCAATGATTAATCTCCTTGAATAATTTTTCTGTTTGGAGAAATACAAAGAAAGAATACTTCAAATTCTTTTAAATGTAATAAAACAATAACAACGTTAGTAGTAATAAAAGCCAAACTGAAACTACATTCAGAAGTCATTCTCTTCTTCCACCCTCCACCCATTATTAATTAATCATTTCCTTAGGCAATTAAATAACAATCTCAGCCACATTTGAGATGGTAGTTTGGGATTCTATTGTTAACATTGTGGGATTCTTTTTCTACTTTCTCAGTCAAGGCTGTGTTTCTTTATGTTTTGCCCTGTTCTAGAAAAAAGTACCAATTTGAAATTACACCTAATTTAAACCTGATTTTAGAAACCACATCATTCTCTTAGCACTTTATTTTTAGCTTGTAGAAATAGCAAATGTTTAAAAACAAAATTAATAATGGTGCTTAACAGTAATAAATTTTAAAAATGGTAATAGAATTTTCAATGCATTAATAATCATACAAAATAATGTACTGATATCAGGAATACATTGCCTTTACAATTTAGAAATCTTGCTCTTAATATTGGCTGAAAAAAACATAAGAAAACCATTAAATAAGGCAAGTACAAAATCAACACAAACAGAATCCATTGTTCACCAGCAGGTTACATTGTAGATTGGTATTTTGGGTAGCAGATCTGATTCTCTTTCTCTGCATTAAATACTGTCAAAAATTTGGTTCACTATTCATTTTCTCCAGCTAGGCGATTTGTGAAATCTCAATCTACGACTTCTATGATCTATGCATTCCCATGAAATTTGTCTAAGAATCTATTAATGAGGTATGGGGATTTAGGTTGCCACCATGACAACCAGGCATCAGGGCTTGTTTGCTGTTTCCTAGATACAGAAATTCAGAGAGTAACATCTTCCCTGCACATGCTTATTTAATAGTTGGACCTGGTAACTATGGAAATGTAAGTTGAAATTATGTGGCTAAATTGTTTACAAGGTTCATGCAATCTGATAGGCATCCCACTCAAAGAGAAAATATGTCATGGCCAATACAATACTCACGGCAGTCTTTTTTTTTTATTATATTTTATTGATTATTTTAAAGATTTTATTTATTTTATCTTTAGAGGGGAAGGGAAGGAGAGAGGGAGAGAAGCATCAATGTGTTGTTGCCTCTTGTGGGTCCCCTGCTGAGAACTGGCCTGCAACCCAGGCATGTGCCCTGACTGGGAATCGAACCGCGATCTTTGGTTCACAGGCCTGCACTCAATCCATTGAGCTACACCAGCCAGGGCATGGCACTCTTTTTTAGTATTCTGTTATGTTATTCCCACAGCCATATGATCATTATAATTTTGTCACTCATTCCATAAAAAGAATTTTCCTTCCTTTTTTTAAAGGTTTATTTTGTTGAGTTTGTGGACATCTTGTGGGGACAATGACAACAGTATTTGCATACTCATGTACATGTATTTTCTCATCAGTAGTAGGATCAACAACATTCACGCATACTATGATACATAAAATCTGGAAATGTATAATGGTATAAGAAAAAGCTCTTAATCCCATACTGGTTACAATTTAATTGAAGAAACAGTGCGTAAATAAAATGATATGGACAAGGTGTTGTGCTGTTGAGGGGAAACTGAAATAATTTTGTCTGGGGGGGGTGAGATTTTTACAAAATCATTGGTTTTTGGTCCTGTTATTTTGAAGCAAGAGTAGAGGCATAAGCAGACCGAATGAATAATGGAGAACAGCACAAGGATAAGAAACTCAGGAAACAAATGCCTTGAATAGTGATAGAAAGATGAGTAAACTACTGATGTTAAAGCAAGTTAAGGCTACAAGTCGGGAGTATAATTGGAGGGTTGGGGGTGAATTAATTATTCAATAACACATTTTTTTACCAAGTTTATCTTTGATTTACATTTGTTTATTTGCCCACAAATTTAAGGCCATTAAGAATGCATTCTTCTCATAGTCATTACTATTGAGATAATGGAGTGTGGGGCCAGGTAGGTAGGTGGCTGGGACAGGGAGGGGACCACTCTGTAGAGTGCATGGTTTTCCTCTACTTTGCTGTACAACTGAAACTGGTGCAGAATGGTAGTGGCTGAAAAATCTAAATAAAATGCAAAAAAAAAAATAAATTATGCATTTGTAACAAAAATGCTCTAGATATTTCAAAAGAAAAAAAAGTAGATCATGAATACTTTTCATTACTTGCCTTCTTCAGTATTCCGGTGCAGTTTCTAGGACAGTCTATTTCCTTTCCCCCAACTTCCACTGCCAGATTTTTAATCATCATGAATTCTTGCTAAAGCTCTTTGAATTTCCTACTCAATACATATTTGATAGGATAAACAAAACTTGATTTCTTTTCCTTTTTTTTTGGGGGGTAGAACTTAGCATAGCGACTGGTGGGGAGATTTGGCTTAAATTTGAGAAAAACAAAGATAAGTTTAAAAAACACACAATGTACATAGAATCGACAGAAATTAAAAAAAATAATAACATTTAAATTAAATTACCCAAAGTAAAAAAACTGAGCAAAGAAATGTGGCCATACAGAAATCAGAAGAGGAAAATTAGTGATACTAAGTGTTGAGAGCCTTTCTTTCAACGAAAACGTTTGACTGCCATTTAGGTCACTTTGGGTAATAAAACCCAAAACATCAGTTTACATTTTCAGCGAAAACAAGGTGATAGAGAGACCCTATCAAGGATACCATGTGCCTCAGGCCATTTTTGAAAGTCAGGATCTGCCACTTTCCCAGACTCTCAAGAGACTTCAGAAACGAAAAGCATCCTCAACGTCCAGATGTTCTAGGTCGGTGTCTGATGCGAGGCCGAGGCAGCGGTTATGAAATCGAGGTCACTGCACCCCAGACACTGCGGAAAGAAGAGGCTGCGGAGTGAATCAAAATGCAGTCCTGGGAGAGGACCGTTCAAACGCCCAGAAAACGTATAAGAACGTATTCTCAAAACTAGATGTCACGGGGGGGGGGGGGGGGGGGGGGGGGGGGAAGCAGCTGCGGCGAGGGCTGCAGGCCAATGTCACACAGGTTCGACTCACACACCAGCTCCTGACTACAAGCTGGCTACTTCAGCCTGTGCCTCACCGGGGAGCGCGGCAAGGTCCCGACTCGGGGCTCCCAAGGCTCCGCGGCTCCGCGGCTCCGCAACTCCCGGGTGCGCGGATCCGGGTCTCACGGAGCCCCACTGGTCCCGCCCCTTGGAGCCCCGCCCCCGGGAGCACGCCCCTCCCGGACTCGAGGCCTTCCCAGCCTACGCCTGGTCCCCGCGGGGCGGAGCAGCGGAAGGCCGTGTCCTAGGCAGCGTCGGCCACGGGCACGTCTTCTAGGAGTCCCGCCCCCAGGTGAGTACAGCTGGAGGCGGAGCCCAGCTTCCGGCACCTAGCACCTCTGTCTCGGAGCGTAGCCAGCCCTGCAGCTCTGGGGGTGCACAGGGTACAGCGGCGGGGACGCGCGCGTGCGCGTGCCCGGGCCGCACCCTCACATACTTTTCTCGGAGACTGAGCGCGTCCAGGCCTGTCACCGCTGCTGATAGGGCCCGGACCCTAAGGTGAGGGTCCAGCGGAGGGCAGCGGTGTTTGTGCTTCACCTGGGAAAACCGCCCCTAGGGGGCCAAAGGGGTTGAGCCTGGCAGCTGGAGGCGGTGGTTGAAGGGCTGGCGTGAGAGTGGTGGCGGGAGGGGGAAGGGTCGGGGGTCTGAGGTGTAGAGGCAGCGGGCGTCCGAAGGAGGCCTAGCCAGCGAGCCCAGTCTCCAGGGAGCAATCCCAGTGCGCAGGAAGCACGGTTGGATGCGGTTTGCTCTTCCCAGGGCGATGGTGTGCGGATGCTGAGGATGTTGAGGGGGTCCGTCCAGGACCCGGGGTCCCGAGACCGGCCGTGGGGCGACTGCGAGGCTGCGTCTGGTTGGACGTGGGGATGTCCATCCTGAGGGTTTGATGGTGACTGATGGAAGATGTTGTGCAGTCAGGTCCCCTCCGAGCGGCAGGATCATTAATTAGCGTATTCGTTATTCCTGAGGGTTCGTGCGCCTCACCTGCGTGCATGCAGAAGGGAGTTGGGTGAGGTGAAAATGCGCACATCTCGTGACACGGTTGAGGGGGGGAGATACCCTGATTCCGAAACCCCAAAGAAATGCCCCACACGTGCAAATATTTCAGTATGTATGAAAGTTAGGCAGGCTGGAGGCACTGAGCTCGGTTTGAGGCGATAGTAGCCCGAGGAAGGTTTGTCTTGGGCTCCCGAGGCTTAGATGTGCATTTTAAAATAAACAAGTCTTAAAGAAGGAAGACATTCACGTCTACTTTCCATCAAGGACATTCTGAAGGAACAGAAGGGGGCAAAAGTATACATTGGACTCCCAAGTGTGAGCCACACTCGGTATTCACTCCTTTAATCATGACAGCAGCCCTGGGAGGGTGGAGGGGTTATACTAGTGAGCAGATGTAGAAAATGAGTCGCCAAGAGGTTAAGTCTCTTGTTGAGGTCTCAATCCGGGGATGCCAGACTCTAAATTCTGATGCTTTATATTTTGTGTCTGCCCAAAGAGAGATATTAAATGTTTTCAGGGAAAACTCCAGACAAGAGAGCATTAATTAGAGCAATTAGGGCTCTTGGGATATTTGGGTGAAAATGAAACTAAGAATGCATTAATTTTTGAATATGCTCTGTTTAAGTGTATTTGTCTTCAAATCTTTCATTCAGGGTAAAAACAAACATTAGTACATTCCGTGTTTATTCAAATGTCTTATTAGTACATTCCATGTTTATTGGATGTCTTATAAACTATGTGCCAAGAGTACCAAAATGAATACAATTTATAATCACTGCCCTTGAATTTAATTCAGAAGATGATCTTATAAAATAAGATTTTATTTTTGTAATAAAATATTGTAATATTTTAGTATTTTGTAATATTTTAGAATTTTGTAATATTTAAGTAGTAATCTTCACTAGTGTTTGGGTTAATTGGATTTAAATAGTTGTAAACACAGCTTTTAGGATCCATTAAGAAAAGGTATTGCATAGTTTATCATGTACCATTGCATTATTATTTTCCCATTCGGCAAGAAATACTGTCATAAAATTTAGGTTAAATCATATTGAAAATTAGTATTTTGTTGTATTATTTACTCTACCTTCAGTGAATTTTAAAATGCTAGAGAACATTTATAATTTATTCCCTGTTTAATTGAAAGGCTTGATTTTATGTTGCTTTTATTTCATTAGTCGAGAAGCCAATGTGGGCAGAATTTCTTTCATCTGCCAAGTATGTTTTTAACCTCTTCCTCCAAAAAATAAATGTTAAATGAAGAGTACAGGATGGGGCAAAAGTAGATTTACAGTTGTTCTATAGAAAATAATACAATAATAAATAAGAATGTAAGAATAAACTGAGTTTCGTGGACTCACAACTGTACACCTACTTTGGCCCTGCTCTGCATAGATAATAACATATTTCATTTAAGCATTTATGGCTCAAAGTTCTAATGAACAGAGTTTTCAGTTTAATAACATTAAATTAGGCATAGCTGTAGGTAAATGGGTGGAAGGATTAGTGGGATATTTTGGAAATTTCTGATAGCTTCAGTTTTCTCAGTGAAGTAGGAATCAGATCATAATTTGAGGGTGGTTCTGCAGGTGGATGCTTGGAGGTTTGGGGGTTTGGGCAAGTGAATGGACCAATGAAATGTGTGATTGCCAAGCAATGAAACAATCACACCCAGGTATGAAAAGCTTGATAATGGGGTGGTGTATATGGATACACAAAATTGTGTCTAATTTGGTTTGGCAAGATAGGTATTTCACAACCCATTTCCATGACCTGTTTTTGCAGTTGTCTGGGCCATACAAATTCGCTTTGCCTGTGCCTCTGCCTTAGTGCTGGTATCCTTGTTCTTCGTGCAAGCTAAGCCCTTCTAGGAGTCAAGCTTTTCCATTCTTTTTTCTCTGCATGGAATTTCCATTCCTGTCTTTTTCAAGCTCTTCTCCCCACCTTACACTGGTCACATTATATTAAATTTTATCTATCTGTAAAATCAATGAAAGAATCTAACTTATTTTTTGTCTTTATGTTTAGTGCATAAATTTCTCAGTAAACATGAAATGAATTTGCCACTTTTCTTCTTTCTTATTCCTTTAATCCATAACAGGGGTCAGTAGACTTTCTGTAAAGAGCCAGATAGTAAGGTTTTGCAGACCATCTGGTCTCTGTTTCAGTTACTTAGCTCTGCTGTTTAGCACCAAAGCAATCATAGACAATAAAGAAACGAATGAGCATGTCTGTGTTCCAATAACATTTTATTTATAGACATGAAATTTGAATTTCATATAATTTTTACATGTCACAAATTATTATTCTTTGATTGCCCCCCGCAACCATTGAAAAATGGGAAGCAACACTACTCAAGCTGTGCAAAACAGGCTGTATTTAGCCACCACCTCCTCCACTGTAATTTGCAGGCCTTTGATCTATATACAAGGACACTCAGCAAGCACTGATAAAGTAATTTGCAGGAAGGCAATATTGGTTATAATGTTACCAATGGTGTTAGAGAAGCAAAGACAAATAAAGCAGGCTTGTTTTTTTTGGTCAAGGATCTCATGATTAAGTTCAAGATTAAGACATGTAAACAAGTAAATAGTGCTGATACAGTTTGGTAACTGCAGTTATAATTTATTAGATATGGATGTGGAACAAAAGAGTGATATAATCAGCTTTGTTTGTGTGGACTAGAAGTAACCTTTAACAGGCATCTGTTGGAGACAGGGAACAGTTTCAGCCTTTCTGAGGGTCTTTCAGGGTCGCTGAGGTGATTGACCACATCTGTTACTAGGAGGCTGTGAGCATCAGTATGATTCAGTTTCTTTATATGCTGTAATGTGAATTGATTTCTCAGAAATAAAACTAATGCATTCCAAATGATTTTTCTCTAACAATTATTTCTAAAGGTCATGTGCATTTTGTATTGCTTTGAGAAAGGTGAAATATGTTTCATAGCACATCAGTGTAGTAATCAATACTTCCTTAATAAATTAATAAATGAATTTTTGATACTGAATTTTGGATTATGTAACTTCTAGTCTTTAAGTCAATTATTAATATATTACAAAAGGAAGGTGGCTTTAGTAGGCTTTCAATTTTCTTGCAATTTATTAGATTTAGTGTGAAATATTTTTTCTAGGAAAGCATTCACCTAGAAAAGTGACATATTAGATGAATTCTTTAATGATATTAGGTGTTTAAAACTTATCTAATTATTATTTAAAGCTGTACAGCAAGCTTAACACATCCCCCAGATATGCTGTGAAGCAGTGAAAAGTAACTAAAATTTTTTTTTTAATTTTTATACTCTTATTTCTGTCTTTGTCATTGTTCTTTACCAGTTAAGCATTGGGTTTGTTAAAGAGTTTTAAAGATACCACATTGGTAAGAGTTTGAGATAGAACTATATCAAATATTATAAGCTCTAAAAATTATATGTTAAAAAAGCTAGTAGATGTTTTACTGTATTTCAGTTGTGAACTTGTATTGCAAGGATCATCTTCTAATACATGTTGCAAAAGAGAGGGTCTTATATATGTTGTCTACTCAAAGAGCTGCTCTTCAGTTACATGGTCCTCTCCACCATTTCCAGCTCTGCCACGTGCTGAACGAACTGTATTACCAGAGAGCAAACTCCTGGATAGTGTCTGCTCAGTTCTGTTGTCACTTGCAGCCAGTGTTGACATGTGGGACGGTCCACGCATTCCTTACTACCTTTTCCTTTTACTCTTTTGAAAACCTCCACTTGCTGAAGCGCTTTTTTAATAGCTGCTTTAACAACGTTTTTGTCGGATAATTCCAAAATCTTGGCATTGGCTTCTATTGATTTTTCATTTCTTAAAAGAGTCAATATGTTCCACATGATTCATTTGCCAAATAATTTTGGATTGTAAGAAACTTTTGAGTTGTGTTTTATTCCTGTGGAGAGTGTTGATGTTTTCTTTTAGCCTGCTGTCAACCCAGCTAGGTTCAGGTTGCAGGTTTCTACCCACACTCTTTGAGCTGTGGCTCTAATTTCAGTTTTGTTTTTTTCTTTTTTTTTTTGATGAACAAATATAATTTGACTGCTTATTTCTTGCATGAGAGGATACATGTGAAAGTGCTGGAAGTGAGAGGGGCCACTTAGTTGTCAGCTCTTCCTACATAAGTACTAAAATAATTTTCTGTGGAGATACAGGCATCCCTTGGCAAGTTTTGTATCTTGCTATCGGCATGTCACCAAAGTCCAAGTATGCCACCATCCGTAGGCTGTTAAACAGTTAATAAATTAGTTTATCCCTTCATCCACCCATTTATTAATCTCAGAAATACTTCTGAAGAGGAGTTTGAAGTGGGAAACATTGTTCAATGTAGGCTTTTGGAGAATCCTCTCAGGGTTGGGAGGGAGACTTGACTCCCAATGTTTGCCTAAGGTATTTTCTTTTTTTAATTTACTTTAATTTATTGTTGTTCAAGTACAGTTGTTTGCACTATCCCCACCACAGCCACCCCTCCCTCCCTCCCCTGATTCCATGCCCCCTTGGTTTTGTCCATGTGTCCTTTATAGTTGTTCCTGAAATCCCTTACCCCGACCCCCATTATCCCCTCCCACCTCCCCTCTTGCCTTAAGCTATTTTCTGTCCAAAATGCCTTCCATCCACGTCCTGAGCTGGTAGAATTCTACTTATCTTTCAGTGCTTGTTTGAATGTTCTTTCCTTTAAATAGCCATCCCTTGCTTCCATCAACTAAGGACCCCACCTGCATGCCCACTCCAGCTCTGTCAGCCAACATTTCTCACGGCATCTGCCACTTGGACGTAAAGTAGCCTGCTTTACATCCTGCCTCTCTCATTTTGTTTCTCAAAATGTGGTCCAGGTGCCACCATCAAAATCACCTGGTTGTTTATTAAAAATTCAAATTTGTTGACTGTTCTCAGACTTAATTGAGGGGAACGCGTATAAAGTGAATTTTACAAATTTCTTAGGTGATTTTTATGTGCTATAAGGTCTGGAAACATTCTTTTATCCTCTCAGCTCCCTAAAGAATGGACAAGCACATGAAGTAGTCAGTAGGCATTCATGGAATGAATGAGTAAATGAATTCCAGTCATAAGAAATAAGTACTAAGACCATGTAGCAAGAACATTCCTAAAGACTTTGACTTATAGCTTTGTTGGTACAGGTTTTCACTCAAAAGAGTTTGCCGTGCGATTTGGATCTGTCCCAGGTGTGACACCTACTGACAGGTCTGGATCTGGGGAGTCGTCTGACATCTGTTCAGTTCCTCAAGTCTTTGGTACACAGAATAGGATTAGATCCATGTATGCCCAGTTTGGGGGTTAGTCCAGGTGGTGATAAATAACTTTACTGTGTTCTTTCCTGAGCTCTTTTTTATTCGCCCTTGCTGCTACTTTCCTCTTTTGCATCCTGCAGCCAGAAATCTATCGTTTATGTGCATCATTGGGCTACACACATCTGCAGCCACATCCACTGCACGCACCAGGGGCCTCTGGTGGGAGGTAGAGGTGAAAACAGTAGGGTTTGGCCCCACCCTTTTGGAACCATAGCTCCACTTAATGGAGACAAAGGTTCCTCTGCTTTATAGTTTTGGCTGCATTAAACTTTTATTACTGCAGTCTGGCACTACTATCATGGGATTGCTTGGGGACAGGGCCACAAGAGAAAGTAGAAAAGAGAAAAGATTGGTGCCCTGCTGCTTACTTCCAGTGCATTCCAGGGAAAAAGTGTAAGTCCACCTTGGGTTGGGCAGTAGTTAGAATTCTGCTTCCTGCTTGTGTCACATGCTACAGTTTACTTTCCAGGGCCTTCAAATTGCTGTTACACGCGTTCTGTCCCGGTAGGACAGACAACTTGCGGTGTGTTTAAGTTCATCTAATTTGAGATTAAGCCATCTCTCTGTTTTGGCATTAAAATTGGCACATTCTTAACTATGTGGTTCCTGTTTTTTTTTTCTTAAATCTTCACCCCTTCATAGACTGATTCAGAGAACATGGCTACTGCAATTAGGGAGGTGGGAGTTTGGAGACAGACCAGAACACTCCTGCTGAAGAATTACCTAATTAAATGCAGGACTAAAAAAAGTAGTGTTCAGGTAAGTTAAATGTTTTTCTTTCTTATGCCTCATTGCAGTTTATTGTGCTTTCATCTTCAAGAGATATTTATTTTGCTGGGTACATTTTTATCATAATTTCATATTCTTAGGTTCCTTTACTTTGCTTGTGAAGTAAAAAGGTTAGCCACAGGAAAGTACCCAAATTACCAATTTTCTAAATGTTAAAAATTCTGATGATTCTTAAATTTAGTTAATTTCTGATTTTAGTGCTTAATTTTGAACTTTTAGGCATGCATTTTCCAACTTGCATGAAATGAAAAATAAATTTCACAGACAATGTTGTGGAGCATTATTTCACAGTTTTTCCCCCATAATTTCCCATCTTTGGGCCTCTGGATTGAATTGCCTAACGTTACCAAAATTATGTCATGTATTTGTTTCAAGTAATGTTTTAAAGCATACATTATTTCAAAAGTTAAAAGAAAGTAAGAACTCTGGCTAACCAGTTATTAATAATTTTAAAGGATGAAAATATATTGTTTATCTTCTCTGAAACCCAGCAGAACAATTAAATAGTAAGATGAAATAATAGATAGTTCATCCCTGTTAAAGTGGACAATTAAATTTATTGAGGTATGATTAAAGCATGAGTTTTAATTTAGAATTAAATAAAGATATTTTCATGGTGATCCTTATTAAGGATGTTTGATAAGTTATTTTAAATAAAGTTATATATGAGTGAACTTATTATATTTTATATTTTATTGTATTTTACATTATATGTTTACATCTTAGTTTGTATCTTTTTATTATGTAACTTCAATTTTAAAATATTGGGTTAGCCAAAAAGTCTGTTTAGTTTTTTTCCCATAAAATAAAAGATATATTTTCCATTTTCACCAATAACTTTATTGATTTTAATATTTTGAGTATGTCAGCTATGTCCTGTGTGGTATAATGTTGAATGTTCTCAATTAATGTCTTAATTTGACTGCTATCAACTTCAGGGGGTCTACCTGACTGTAGAGCATGGTCTACTGAGAAATTTCCAGCACGAAACTTTGCAGACTACTTTTCACACATTTGATCAGTCGTAGCCCCTTCTCCATACACTGCACAAGTCTTTTTTGTGTGTTTCGCTGGCGTTTTTACCCTTCTTGAAATAATAAAGCATAATATGCTGAAAATGTTGTACATTTTCATCCAGATTCAATATTAAAATGGCTACATAAAAATTCACCATTTTTGATACTTTTTTTAAAACACACACTGATCTGACAGCTGTCACAAGACAATCTAACAAAATTATTTCAAATGAAGTTAAAGACAACTAAGTGCTTCTGGAGCCATTTTACAGAAAAAGACCAAACGAACTTTTTGGGCAACCCAATATTGCAGTAAAACTAGATGTAAAGGAAAGTTGATATGCCTGTTGAGTTAGGCGAGATGGTCAACACAATATTTCTTCTAGGATAGAATTGCTGTTATTTTTTGCACTTAAGAAAATAGTCAAATTTCTCATGTTTTTTTCTTAGTTTTATTATTTGCATAGAAATCTTGATGAACTTTGTTAGCATTGTTACACTTCATAATCATTTTGTTTTCTTTGTTATAGGAAATTCTATTTCCACTATTTTTTTTATTTTGGTTAATATTAATTAGCATGATGCATCCAAATAAGAAATACGAAGAAGTGCCTGATATGGAACTTAACTCTATGGACAAATCCATTCTCTCTAATCTAATTCTTGGATATACTCCAGCAACAAATATTACAAGAAACATTATGCAAAAGGTTTCTACTGATCACCTTTCTGATGGTATTGTGAGCTTCTATATGTATTCTGTTACAGAAAGCGTCTGCAGTATTTCCCACTTGCTTTATTGAGTAAATAATATTCTTAACTCTTAGACATGCCCCTTCACCAAAGTATAGTTCTATAAAAATATTAAAATTATTTAATTATTCTGCCTTATTTTTCTTGTGAAACCCTTAATTTATATTGTTGATAATGGAAAGCATATTTTATTTGTTTGTTTGCTTATTTGCTTATTTAATCCTCACCCAAGGATATGTTTATTGATTTTAGAGAGGGGGAAGGGAGGGAGAGAAAGGGAGGGAGAGAAACATCGCTGTGAGAGAGAAACATTGATTGGTTGTTCCTCGCATGTGTCCTGACTAGGGACTGAACCCACAACCTAGGTATATGCCGTAACCGGAATTAAACCTATGACCTTTTGGTCTACAGGATGATGCTCCAACCAACTGAGCTACACTGTCCAGGGCTAATTTTATGTTTTAGTGGTTTATATTTAATTCTTAGGCCATTTATAAAATAAGTATACTTATACAGGATAAAACACAGGTGGCAAACACAAGGCCTATGGGCCAAATCCGGCCCTCCACCTTGTTTTATCCAGCCTTGCCCTTGTTTCCACTGGGCAGCAGCGCCAAGCTCCTTGCTCCTAGTTAAGGAGTAGTTACATTTATATAGCCCTAAAATTACGTTTGGCCCTTTGAAGGCAACTGCGAGGCTGATGTGGAACCCAGTGAAAATGAATTTGACACCCCTGATATAAAAGATTTGAAGAACATTTCATTTTGATTCTGTCTCATATAACAATTAAGCTGGAAATATATGATTAAGATTATAAAGCAGTGACCTTTTCATATTGTCATGCTTATTTATGGAGGTACGTGGTGTAAGCCAAAGAAATACTTAGTTTTGGAGACTGTGACTGTTGCTAAGTACCTGAGTCTATTTTCCTCAGTCTGTACTTCTCACAAAGAAATGGACTAGAAAACAATATGATCAATGAGGTACTAATGGGTCTAAAGTGGCTGAGAAAGAAGCTAAGGCAGGAACTGGAGAAAGTGACAGAAATATTCATACTGCAGTGATTGATTTAATGAAATGCTCAATTGTAGAAAATAACAGATTAACATGTCTTATATAGGATAGTTATAATTAACTTCTAGTATATGTTATTACATTATTGGATAGTGTGTCATTGAATAGAAGATGTTTATACAGTCAGGAGTCAAACTTTTCCCCCATTGATTTCTCTTTTGCTTATTGGAATTTAATATTTTTTATCAAACATATCTTTTTGGTATATAACATGTTTGTTGCTTTATCATATTAAGCACAGGTAAGCACAAGGATAACTAAGAATTTAGCATACTAGCTCAAAAGCTGATCAGAAATGTTGAGAACAAAATTCATTGGTAAGTGTAAGTAGGAGAAAACATATACACCAAAGAAATTCAAGTCAATGTATATCAACTTTAGTGCCAAAATAGTAGAAACATATATAGGTTTTTTAAAAAGTTCTGTCTTTTTAATTACAGAACTATCCAAAAGTGGGTTACACATACATAAACAGTAACAAGGCTGAGTGGATGTTGAACTTAACACCCTTTTCATCCAAATCAGTTCTGAAGTTGCATGTCCACCTTAAAAGTGTAGAAAATCACAATAATTAACATTTAAGTAATGCTTTATAATTGACAAAGCGTTTTCATATTTGTGGCTACATTTCATACAAACATCCCAGTGTGATCAGGTAGGTATTGTGGATGAGGATACTCAAGTTTAGAGAGTTGTTTACCTGTGCTCGCACAGCTAATAAGTAGTAAAGTTTCATACTGATCCTATGTTCTTTCCATGTCACCACATGTTCTGAGGCTCTGTGCAGAAAACTAGTTTCTTATAAATAAAATCTCAAGAAAATATTTGAACATTAGGGTTATCTGATGTGAAAGGAGCTGAATGATGACTATGGTATATTCTTCATATATCTTCCAAGAAAAGAACAAGCAATATTGGGTTTAAGTGGCAATTTTTACTCAAAGAAGGGTTGTATTGTAGTTACTAAAATACATATTTAGTATCTGAGAAGGATTATGGAATTTTCTTCATAAGAAGAAATATTTGATAAGCCAGTCAGAGAAACACAAGTACCATATGATTTTACTCATATGTGGAATCTAATGAACAAACTGAACTAACAAGCAAAATAGAGACGGAATCATAGAGAGCAGATGGACAGCTTTGGGTAGGGGATTAGGGCTGGAGGGACCTAGCAAAAAAGAAAAAAAAAAAGAAGGAACTCATGGACAAGGACAACAGTATGGTGGTTGTGGGGTGGGGGAGGGGAAGGCAGGTAGGTGGAGGTGGGAGAGGTATGGGGGATAGATGGTAATGGGAAAAAATACAATTAAAAAATATTTGAAAATAAAATATCCACTCATTTATCAAGGAGTTATTTGTGTAGATTTATTTGGAGATAGGTAAGTGAACTGCTTATATTACATATGAAGTATGTACTCTTATACTAATAACATGTATTACACTGACATAATTTATGTAATTAAATGACAGTTAAATAGTATGTAAAATTTATTTTTTTAGTATTTTTTATTATTTATTTTTTAAAATTTAATTTATTTAGTTTTTTTTAGAAAGGGGAAGGAGAGAGAAAGGAGAGAAACATCAATGTGTGGTAGCTTCTCACAGGGCCCCCTTTTGGGGAGCTGGCCCACAACTCAGGCCTGTGCCCTGACTGGGAATTGAACCGGGGAACCTCTGGTTCTTAGGCTAGCACTCAATCCACTGAGCTGCACCAGCCAGGGCTTTTTTTAGTATTTATTAGAAGGGCTCTTCATTCTCTAAGAAGCTAGAGCATAAAACAAATGTTTATAAAATATTACATATATGAAATATAATGGTAAATTTGGTCTATTAGGTAAACTATTTTAATTTGTGAGTTAACTATATTGTTATAATATTTTATAGTCATAATTACTGAAGAATATACAAGTGAAAAGGAATTGTTAGCATCCAGCCTTTTTAAGAGCAACGACTTTGTAGGTGTGATTTTCAAAGACTTCATGTCCTATGAACTCCGTTTTTTTCCTGATGTGATACCAGTATCTTCAATTTATATGGATTCAAGAGGTAAATAGCTCTAAAAAAATGATTGAAAATCAGTTAAATGCATGTTTTTGCTGCTCTTAGTTCATATGAAAAATTTTAATGGGGTCCAGCATTAGCATTTTTCAAATATACTTTTTCAGATGAGAAAACTGTCAAGTGTAGCATAAAAATATATAAATATACTCAAATAACTACCTATCTACATATATACATGTGTCTGCATATATAACAATTTATATAATGTCCATTTTCATTTAATACATTTATATAATTGTAGTAACAAAATGAAAATGTATCTTGAAATATATGACTATAAATCTGTATTTTTTTTCTTCATATAGTTGTTTTCAGAAATGGTATATTACATATCCAAAATTTCAAAGTTTCCCACCAGCAAACTTTATTAGTTCTATGCTTAAAACATGGAAAATAACCTGCAATGCTTAAATTTATGAAGAGATATTACTAACAATAAACAGCTGTTGAGCAGTGTTGAAGTCACTATGCTAAGTACTGAATTTTTCCCTTACAGAATTTTTTTTTCTATTATCTTAACCCAGACTTGTCTTTACATCTGGAAATGCTTTGAAGCTGTCATTGTAGAATAACTTACATTAAAACAGAAAAGTGATTTATTTTAGATAATCATATTTACAATTAAATTCTTTCTATTTGTTTTCATTTACCATTCATTATCCTAAAGCATGTTAATGTATTTCAGAAATTTCAAATAATCAATCAGGAATGTGATATTATTTGTCTTCAAAAGATAACTGCTTATTTTCTTTGGTTCTGTATAGATTGAGTGGTTGTATTACTTTGGCAAGCCTCCATAAGTTATCTTTAAATAATGGCATTTGCAAGTCTTACAAAATCTTATGTCTCACATTTGCCCCCATAGCTGGCTGTTCAAAATCATGTGATGCTGTTCAGTACTGGTCCTCGGGATTCACAATTTTACAAGCATCCATAGATGCTGCCATTATACAGGTAAATACGAAAAATAAAGCCAAACCGTATTTTAACAATTAAGCCCTATGTCTTTACAATAGGATTTGGTTTGACTGCTGTCAAATGTATAAAATACGTAACTTACTATAATTCCTTTAAAAAAAAGACAAGAAGTCTTTTGGATGGCTTCTATTGGATGGCTTCTAAGCGTATGATTCGGCATTCTACATATCTGTATTATTTTATCTGGGTTGACCATAGGCAGTATTTATGAAAGATCTATATTTGCAGATGTTTCCTCTTAAATAAAAATAACTTCAGGAAAGTGCATATCTTTGTCTTAATTGTAGTAGTAGGTTTCATTTTTTAATTTAAGAAACGTGTCACTTACTTGCCAAACATTATTCTAAGTTCTGAACTAATATTAACCAGTTTAATCTTTACCAACCCCGTGAGATTGGTGCTGTTGTTATGTCCACTGTACATATGAAACTGAAGCACAGGGAAATTAAGTAATTTTCCCCACACTTAGTTAATTAGTGGCAAAACTAGTTCAAACTATGGCTTTTTGGCTCCCAAGTCTTTTCTTTAAATACTATACTGCTAATAGGATTGCATAGACATGTGACAGTTATATTTTAAAGACATGTTTACACCTCATCCAATGTTTCACATTTTTGTAAAAATGAACAAGAGACCTTGAACAGAAGACCTATTTCTCTTAGCTGTCAGACTGCTGTATAATAAAATGACTATAATAATGCTTTGTTTAACAGGGTTGTTATAAGAACCAAATGACAGGATATATATAGAATTGTCTTATAAACTCTCACACATGATATATGTATTACCGATACGTAATATTACACCAGTTCAATAATACAAAAGTTTAAGGTAAAGACAGTGTAATATATGATATACCACGTTGCTGGTGTTTTAGTCCTTATTTGTGTTTGGGCCAAAGACCTTAACCATCTACAAACCAGACCACCCTGGATGAATTGGCCAAGCAGATCTCATTTGAGACATTCAGTTGAATGTTAGGTAGAAGTATCACAGGGCATAGTTTTGTTGTTCTATTTATACATGCTAAACATATATATATATTTTTTAAAACAATAGAAGGGCATACTATATACTTTTTAAAAAATAGTATTTAAATGAACATTTTTAATGGGAGTCATTCTTTCATGGTACTAATAATCATTCTTTAATTCCTCAATTTTATAAATGCATATTTTTGTTAATATACCTAAATAATTGCCTGCTTAAAATAATAATTGTGAAATTTTGTTTTCTTTGACAAATTATTTTATCAAAATTTGTACACTTCCCAACTTCAGACTTTAAAGTTGATGATCTGTTTCCAGAATAAATAAAATCAGTATTCTACTCTATTGTGATATTGGGGTCAATCACTTTATTTCAGGTGTGTAGCTTCTTGAGGATTGTATTTGTACTAGGTTATTGACTATATTTTTGTATGTATTTATCACACTTTGTTAAGTACTATCATCAGAACAAAATTAATCGAATGTATTTACCATTTTCCAATTATAGTTGAAGACCAATGTTTCTCTGTGGAAGGAGCTGGAGTCAACTAAAGCTATTATTATGGGAGAAACTGCTATTGTGGAAATAGATACCTTTCCTCGAGGAGTAATTTTAATATACTTGATAATAGCATTCTCACCCTTTGGATATTTTTTGGCAATTCATATCGTGGCAGAAAAAGAGAAAAAGTTAAAAGAGTTTTTAAAGATAATGGGACTTCATGACACTGCCTTTTGGTACGTTATTAAAAGTTTATTCAGTATGATTAATAATTATATTAAATATATGAATATTCAGAATTTTAATTTTGTTATTCACATGGCTTGGTAAGACGGGTACTGACCCTGTTTTCTTACAATGATTGTCTTTGTCTTAACACTTGAGACTATTAACAAGCTTCAGCAATTGATTGGCTTGTTTTAACATAAGAAAATTGAGATTTGGAAAGTATGGTAACACATGTTTAATTTTATTTCACATTTTGTTTGCATAGATGAAGCATGCACCATGTATTTCAGGGTATTTTACAGTGTGTAGAATATATGAGGTCTTGGAAAGTTAGAAATTGATTGCCTGGTATAGTCTTCCCCCAATATCATAGTATATACATGTTATTAAAAATTTAGTTGAAATGATTGAAGTTTGTGTATGTAGTTTATAGGCTTTTTTCCCTGGAAAAAATAATTTTTGTGAATTAAGATGAAAATATACAAATAATTATAAAGAAATTGAAGAAAAATGTTTTTACAAGTGAGCGATTTTTTATACAATAATAATTTTATAGAGACATGCATTTTTGTTAGTAATTCTAGTTGTATTTTCCTTACTTTCCCCAATATGTTGTAAGAAGATTTATTTTGACCTCATTTGGGGAGAAAAATTAATGTATTTTGGGAGAAAAGTTAATAAACATGTGAGTTGGCATTATAGTCCATTTTACAAAATTTTATTCCATTTAGCCCAATGCAACAATTAATTATAACACTTTATCTAATGGGATTGTTGTGTATAACATATTTTCTTTGCTCCTTTTTTTTCTGTCATTTTACTAGGGATTGGTTTTTAAGATGCATTGGATTATTAAAGTACTTTGTGAGGAAACAGTAGCTGAAAGAATTTAGGCAAATCAATCTTTCAGTGCCTCAGTTTTACCTCTGTAGAATAGTGCATTCAATTTTGGTGATTTAGATAGCCTTTATCCCTATTTCAGTGATTTTTATGATAGCATACATTAAATCATGATCTATTAACTTGAACAATAAATTAAACAATAAAATGAAAGTAAATGTTGTAGAAATTCCATTGAGCTCTAATCGAAGGAGAATTTTCGAGCAAATATACTGAATCCATTGTTGATCTTCTTGATCTGATGTGTAAATATGTAGTAATTATGTTGTTGATTGGTGAGGTAGTATTTATTGTTTAAACTGCTGTAAGTTATCAAAGGTTTTATTGTAGCACATGCCATAAAGAAAATTGTTAGTGACTCTTGTATTTTAAGAAAATCAGAAATGTTTTGTGTTATTGAACTTTTGAAATATTAGATTTAAATTAATCATGAATTGTTATTAATTTATTTTTTGATTTTTGCAAAGATAATCACCATTTCATATATGTTTCAGGATATAACTTAACCACTACTGTATTTTAATTACTTATAATAGCATCGATTTTCAATAAAAGAACAAACATAGAAATGAATAGATTGACTTAATTTTAAAGATAAAGTAGCTGAAATAAAGATGAAATTTTGCTTACTGTGATTTGTCTTTAACTGTCAAAATGTGTGCTTTTAACTGTAAATATATTTGAATTCTCATTTTAGGCTCTCCTGGGTTCTTCTCTATACAAGTTTGATTTTTCTGATGTCCGTTCTTATGGCAGTCATTGCAACAGCTTCTTCGTTATTCCCTCAAAGTAGCTGCATTGTGATATTTCTACTCTTTTTCCTGTATGGTCAATCATCTGTAAGTATTTTAACTTGAAGTGGGAAGAAAGAACTGCCAAAATATTTGATTAATATAGCAAAATCTTATTCTTTATTTATAGTCAATTTCCCGAGAAAGAAAGATTTTTACAAGGCTACTGATAAATAATTTACGTATAGCATCGTTGCACCTCCATATTTTTAGGAAAGGTACAAAATAGTCTCAGGTTTAAATATAACCTATTCTCATCTGGTATATTTTCACATACAAATCCTTTGAGTCTGTCTTTTACTATCTTCATGTAACATGTGTAATTAAGAGTGTGTAGTAGTGGACTTGTTATACTATTGTTTTCCTGAAATTCTCACTGTTTCGAGTTAATTTATATTACGGGATGATGTCGTATAAAGATATGTCTTCATAAATAACAGCTCATAGGTATTCATTTGGTATATTGGTTGAATGCTGGCTGTTAATGACCAGCCTTTAAGTGGTTACAGTTTCCATTCTGATTGGTTTATGTATCCATGCTGTACTAGTTGTTAAATATTTAACTATCACCTGTTTTCTTTAGCATAATAATTTACATATTACTAATATACTTCTCTACATAATTTTTATATAATAATAAAAGCCCAACTTTTAACTGGTTTTGTTTAATATCAATACATTAAATTTTAAAGATGGCACCTGTGTTTAAAAGCTCATGTAAAGCTTTTAAAAAGCTTTATTGTTTTGTTCATATATGTACACATCTAACTACAGAAATGCACAGCTGTTTATGGTTTATAGAGTACAGGTGACTATGTTTCCCTGTTATATAGATAATTTGTCAGTTTAAATTCTTAAATGTATATTCCCATTTTTATGAAAATAAAACACCAGAGCATTTAGAAATTATTTGTATTTGTTTTAATGCCAGTGTATGTGAACAAAGCATTAACCTTAACATTTATATTTTATAGGTATTTTTTGCATTAATGCTGACACCTATTTTTAAAAAGTCAAAGCATGTGGGAATAGTTGAATTTTTAGTTACTGTGGCTTTTGGATTTGTTGGCCTTTTGATAGTCTTCGTGGAAAGTTTTCCCAAATCGTTAGTGTGGCTTCTGAGTCCCTTCTGTCAGTGCACTTTTTTGATTGGTATTGCACAGGTAGGTGATATATTTATGTTGCTTTCACTAAATATTTTCTATTTCATACAGTATGTTACACTACCATGAACACTACCTCTGATTTGCAAAAAAAAAAGAAAATATTTTTTCAACACAAGAATGATATTTGAATACTGGAGTATATTTTATATTGGTTTCATTTATTTTTCTCATTTCTAGTTTATATTCTCTCCATTTTTAATTTACATTCTCTGCATTTTAATTTATATTCTCTGTTTATGAATTCTCCACTTTCTACTTCAGTGTATCTCAGCAATCTAGTCCATTGCAATTACTCAATTTGTTGGATGTCATTAGTTTAAGCATCAGGTAGTTTAGATTGCTTTATGGCCTGGTTACATTGCTGCTGGATGTAAAATAATCTCAGATGTGTGCCTGGAGAAAATTCTGTATGGAGCAGAACAAATTTTTCATGACTGTAAGAATAAAATAAGTAGACCTGGTGGGTTTTATTGGCCCAGGATTCATGGGATTGTCATTCACTTAAATAATATTTAGATTTATAAATTTGATTTTTATTAGTCTTTAAAGGAACTGTTGTGTTCTCAGGGAAAAATTCTTATAAGGAGATGTCTTATGTAACAAAATTAATTTGGTTAATGTAATTACTTAGTATGAGATTATTCATGTTGGCTAGGTAGAATATTCTTATTTGTGAGAATTAAGATTATTTATAAAAATATTGAGTTAAATGAATTTTAATTACTCAAGACCTAAGAGTTGATGTTACACATTTTGGAAATCCACTGAGTCCCCTTCACTTTGGAAGGTAGAATTATAGATTCATAGGTCTTTGTTGTGAGTGGAAGGGACTTTTCATCTCTTTCATTTCATAGATGAGGAGTCTGAAATTCAGAATGGTAAAGTTTATTCACTTAAAGACAGGTCTAGGTCCTAAATGAAGCCCCAAACTCTGGTACATTTTTTTTTCTGCTCTATCACATATATTTACTATGAATAACTTAATATTTGTGTTAATAATTATGTTAATTAATTATGGTGCCTTCTATTTTTTTCAGTATTGAAAAGATGCTGACCATAATTTTATCCTCTAATGCTTAATTTGTTTGCATTCTTTGTGGACCATAACCCTTTGTTTACATTAGTTAGTATTAACATCATACTTTATATTTATTTCATTTAATAATAATAGTATTCAGAATTAAACGCCTCAGAGAGGGGATGTATACTATACACTAGTTTTAGAAGCACAACATTAAATACATGATTGAAATGGATTGCTGTGATAAACTCATAGTTTGGTAAAGTTCTTATTGTTTTCCTTATAAATTTATATTTCTAATTTGGTAGACTTTAAGCTGTTAAAAGGCCCAGTTTGATTACTGTCACTCTGGATATAAGGAGTAAATCGAAGCAGTGTTAACTTTTGTTTACCGGTGTTTTAAATCATTTTTATATAATAAAGTTGATGTTTCTGTTTTTCAGGTCATGCATTTGGAAGATCTTAATGAAGGTGCTTTATTTTCTAATTTGACTGAAGGCCCATATCCCCTAATTATTACTATTATTGTGCTAGCACTTAATAGTATATTCTATGTGCTCTTGGCTGTTTATCTTGATCAAGTCATTCCAGGTAGGCAGATTATGGGTTTTACCTTTAAAGATTTTTAGGATTTTTTTGTCCACACAGAGTCAACTTAACTTTTATTTTTTTCTAGCCAGAGTACACAACTTACAGTCATGTTAAAGCTTTTAATTTAATTTTAAATACATATATAATTATACCTTATGTCTTAACTACTAGTGAACATAGGAAGATTGCATAAAAAGAGAGCAGTTTGTTTTGAAAATCGTTAAGTCCCTAACTGAACTTCTTAACTTTTCTTATGTCAGTCTTCTTTGGCTAAAGTGTTTCATTATTTTACCCGCTAAGGTTCAGAACTATGAAACAGTCTTGCGTCTCCTACCATTCCCCTCATCTCCTTTCCTACATCTGTAGCAGCGATTTTCAATGATTGTGTCGCAAGAATATTTAAAATGTGCAATATTTGACTATTTCATCAGGGGCACTGACCTCTTTTCCCTTAGATTGTCAAATAAAAAATGACTGCAGACAAAATGGTGTGAATGAATCAAAATTATACCTATGTTTTGGTCAGATCAGAAAAAATATTTTTTCTGATGTGCTGCAGAATTTTAGTAGTTTGATGTGTGCCATGAGATAAACATGGTTGAAAATCACTGATCTCCTATTAAATATCCAGTTCCCTGTTAACTTTTTTCTCGAGTTCCTCATTACTTTTGTCTGTGTTCTAGACCTGCATTGTTTTATATGGTAACTGCTAGACACATGTGGCTTTTAAATTTTTTTCTTTTTTTAAATCCTTACCTGAGGACATGCTTATTGATTTTAGAGAGAGGGGAAGAGTGAGAGGGAAAGAAACAGCAATCAGTTGCTCTTGTATGCATGCCAGCCAGGGACTAAACCTGCAGCCTAGGCATCTGCTCTGACTGGGAATTGAACCTGCGACCTTTTGGTTTACAGGGTGATACTCCAACTAACTGAGCCACAGTGACGGGGGCTGTGGCTGTTAAATTTTAAATTAATTAGAATTAAATAAGTTAACAGTTCATTTCCTTGTAGTACAAGCCACATTGCAAGTGCTAGTAGCCACATACAATTGCTACCATATTCATTATAGACATAGGACATTTGCATCATGACAGAAAGTTGTATTGGGCAGCACGAGTCTAGACTGTTGTAATACTGCTTATCTAATTACCTAACTTAAATCTAAGAACTTCACCATTCCCTTCAATCAAATTAATCACCTCTCAAAAAACTTAGTGGGCATATCCTTATTAAATAGGTGTACTAATTAAATAGAAACTCATTATATATTAATACCCTCTGTAATACTTTTGTATATTTAATCTCTCCTTATCATTCTCCCCTTCCTTATTGTATTTAATATTCATTTGTACAGTCTTACAAACCTATTTAAACACATTTCCAGTGTATCAGGTTCTTTTTAGCTACTCATATCAGAAAATCTAATTGGCTTAAATAAGAAGGAAATCAATTGTTTGACTTAAAAAGAAGTCAAGAGAGGATGGGCTTCAAGCTGTTTGACTTGCTCAACCATGTCATCGGGGACACACTTTCTCCATGCTTTTGGCACCTTTGTCTCAGAGTCTGGCAGATTTGCCCTCCTCGTGGCCACAGGGTGTTACGCTTCTGTGTTTGTGGCCAGTGGAAGAGGGAGGGCGCACCTTTCCCCCAACTAAGCCCCTTGCTTCTGTCTTATTGGTTACATGTTTATATCTGGAGCAGTAACAGCTATTAGAGTGTGCCAAGAACTAATTAGATCGATTAGAATCTTCTGTGTAATTGGGATCAGATTTCTTTGAAACAGGTGGTCATCTAGAAGAATAGTAGATATTTAAAGAGTGAATATTAACCCTGGCTGGTGTGGCTCAGTGGCTTGAGTGCCAGCCTGCGAACTAAAGGGTTGCTGGTTCAATTCCCCAGTCAGGGCACATGCCTGGGTTGTGAGCTAGGTTAGGTCCCCAGTAGGGGATGTGTAAGTGGCAACCACACATCAGTGCTTCTTGTCCTCTCTTTTTCCCTACCTTTACCTCTGGCTAAAATAAATAAATAAAACCTTTTAAAAAATAAAGAGAAGGCATTGGTTTGGGGGAAGAAAGGGGGGAAATGGATACATGCTATGTGGGCAACTATCACTGTCTGCCGTATACATAAGTCTATATCTGTCCTGTTGCTATATTAGTCTCCTAATTCTGAAAAGTATTCTCTATGAATTATATTTATTTTTCTAAATACCTCCTATTTCCAAAGATTAAGATGATATATTTAGGCTTTGAGGATATATCTCCTATCCAGATATAAACTTTTCCTCTTCTGGACTCTTACTAGCATTTTGGATGACATGCCTCATGTTCTGCATTATGTTTTAGCCACTTGGGGTGTGTGTGTGTATGTGTGTGTGTGTGTGTGTGTGTGTGTGTGTGTATGCGTACATATATGTGTGTGGGGGGGTACTCATAAAGATTTAAGTTCTTTTGTCAGGAAATGTGTTTTATTTACCTGTACATTCCCATGCACTCTTAGCAACTCTGAAACTATTTATTGACTGAGTTATTTGTCAGTAAAACTTATTTTTCACACAATATGGATTTAGTACTTTATATCTGAACTTTGCATTTAGGTTGTTATATATTTCACATACTGCCTTTATGATTTTAAAACTCCTTTTTCAGAAATAATTTATGATAACCCAGTTTTCATTTTTCAGGGGAATTTGGCTTACGGAGATCATCTTTATATTTTCTGAAGCCATCATATTGGTCAAAGAACAAAAGAAATTATAAGGAGTTATCTGAGGGCAATGTTAATGGGAATATTAGTTTTAGTGAAATTGTTGAGCCTGTTTCTTCAGAATTTACAGGAAAAGAAGCCATAAGGTATGATTCAACCTTTGACAATTTAGGCATAAGAACTGCTGATGGGACATGTCCCATTTAAATCCTATCTTTTAAGTAATGTATGTAAGTAATGTATGTTTTTTAAAACAGCGTTAATAAGAACTACTTATATTTTAAGTTCTTATTTTCTTTGCAACCATTTAGAAAAAGGTCGCTGCTAGATTTGATATGTTTCATAGAAAAAATTTGAAAGTAATAAAACTAGGTTTTTACTGAGTTATTTTAAACTTTCTCTGCTTTGTCAATCAAAACATAGTAAATATTAACTTTATAATTCGATTCAGGATATGTTGTCTAAGTTATATAACATTAAATTGTCCTCTGTTAATTTCATAGATTTTTAGGTATTGTGACATAATTAAAATATCAGTTTAATTTCTAAAGACCAAAGAAATTAATCACTATTTTTACTAGGTCAGTCAAAACCAACTTAAAAAATAATAATTAGAAAGCAAAAAGAAATAAAAATTACAGGAAAAGTGAAGTATACCTTATTTTTTTAAGTTTAAGAAAAATATATAAAAGCTAGGGAGAATGAAATACTTAGTATATAATTAGCGGGCCAGTGGTCTGCCCTCTCTAGGGTAAAATTCAAAGTGGTTAATAAAACTTAAGTAAAAACACTTAAAGTAGAATAAGAGAATCACTTCACATTTGTAGACAGTTTGAAATGTGTACTGATGTGAACAAATAGCATTTGGTTTTTAACTTCCCTTAACTGATGTAACGAGTATTTGATTAGTCGCAAGCAGAAACATATCAAGGATGAAAACAAATCTCTAAATTGCTTGAGTCAAATGTTTCACTTTGTTTTTAGAACTTGGTGTATGAGAAATGAATGAATGGCATTTACAATGGAGGGGGATACTGTATTTTTCTCGTAGTTTCTTTAAACTACTTTTATAATTATTGTCAACTCTGGTTAATTATTTTAGTGGGAAGATACTTTATTAGTATTCCTATGAAATATGACAGATTTGATAAAAATGTACATGGAAACACACATTTATAAATTGCTTTAAATACTTAAAAGTAGAAAATGGTGTTTTTCAGAATCAGTGGTATTCAGAAGACATACAGAAAGAAAGGTGAAAATGTAGAGGCTTTGAGAAGTAAGTAGCTTTTTTACTATTTAGTCCACAGTATTAAAGTACAAATGGAAAAATAATTTGCATAATTTGTGGGAAATTTAAACAACTTTATCACAATTTTCTCTTTTTCCTTTAGGGATACTTCTATTTATTTATGTGATTAATATTCATAATAAAACTAATATCAAAGTATTAAAAGAAAAAAATAATATCAAGATGAAAAATATTCAACTATTTGAACAAATCTATGTCCATTTTCCTTTTATTATCATGCATATGTTTATGGGTTGGTTGCTTTTTTGTCCTTTTGACCTACAGAGTTTCTCAACCTCACCACTGCTGCTCTTTGGATCTAATAATTCTTTTTTGTGAGGGGCTGTCCTGTGAATTGTAGAATGTGTAGCAATTTGTCATTCTGGGTTATTCAGAACCAACAAATATATATAGTTGTATATACACATACAGAGAGTGAGTGAGCTGGTTAGCAGAGGGCAGGAGGGAAGAAGGGAAATTGATGAAAATTTACATATTTAAAATGCATCATTATAAAGTGATCTATGTATCTATCTTAAGAATGTAGGGGGGAAACAGAATTAAATATAGTCAAAAACAATAAAACAATAAAGAGAAAAAATTGGAAAACAAATATATAATACAGAGGATCAACAAAGGCAAAAGTTGGTTCTTTAAAAAGATTTTTTTTTACTGATAAACTGCAAAAGAAAGAAAGAAAGGCAGGAAGGAAGAAAACAAGTCCCAGGAATAAAAATGGGCATTTTTCTATAGATCCTACGGACCTTAGTAATATGAAAACACTTTAACAAACTTTTGGCAATAAATTTGAAAATAATAAAATGAAAGGAATCTAGAAAAATCAGTGTATGTTGGGCCAGTGGTTCTCAAGTAGGAGCTGGGGGATTAACATTCCCCCTTCACCTCTCACCCAATCCCCGAAAGCATCTGGGAAGGCCTGAAGACATTTCTGGTGGTCACAACTGAGGAAGAGGGAGGCTACTGTGGGTATGTAGTAGGTAGAGACCAGGGATGCTGCTTGTGCTCATAAATTTTATGTGTCAATTTGGCTAGAGCTATGATACCCAGCCCTTTGGTCAAACACTAGAGTAAATGTTGCTGTGAAGGTACTTGATAGATGTGATTAACATTTACAGTCAGCTGACTTTCAGTAAAGAAGACTAGCCCTGGCTAGTGTAGCTCAGTGGATTGAGCATGGGCTGTGAACCAAAGGGTCACCAGTTTGATTCCCAGTCAGGGCACATGCCTGGGTTTGCGGGCCAGGTACCCAGTGGGGGCCAAGTGAGAGGCAACCACACATTGTTTCTTTCCCTCTCTTTCTTCCTCTCTTCCCCTCTCTCTAAAAATAAATAAATAAAATCTAAAAAAAAAAAGACTACCCACAGTAACACTGGTGAACTCCATCCAATCAGTCAAAGTTCCAAAGAGCAAAAACAGGTTTCCTAGAGGAGAAATCTAACTCAATATTGTAGCATAGATTTCCTCTGAAGCCTGAGTTTCCCACCTGCCTGCCTGCTTGCCTGCCTGCCCTATGAATTTTGGACTCAAGACTGCAACTTCAAGTACTGCCTGAGTTTCCAAGCTGCCAGCTTGCCCTACAGACTTCAAATTTGCCAGAAACTACAATCATGTGAACCAATTAGTTAAAAATAATTTGCCTTCTTCCCTCCTGCCCTCTGCCAACCAGCTCACTCACTCTCTGTATGTGTGTATACAACTATATGTATTGTTGGTTCTGAAGAACCCAGAATGACAAATTGCTACACATTCTATAATTCACAGGACAGCCCCTCACAAAAAAGAATTAGATCCAAAAGAGCAGCAGTGGTGAGGTTGAGAAACTCTTTGTAGGTCAAAAGAAAAAAAAAAAAGCAACCAACCCATAAACACATGCATGATAATAAAAGGAAAACGGACATAAATTTGTTCAAATGGTTGAATATTTTTCATCTTGATATTACTTTTTTCTTTTACTACTTTGATATGTTTTATTATGAATATTAATCACATTGCACAAGTTTTGACAGGTTGTTTTCATTATTCAATTTTAAATATTTCTCATTTTCACTGTAATTTTTTGAATGGGTTATGTTTTGATTTTTAAGCATATGGTGATTTATATTTATCTCACGTAATTCCACTGTAGTCAGAGAATATAGCATTATTATTTATTTTTAGCCTTTTGAAATTTATTGGGATTAGGTGGCCTAACATATGGTCAGTTTTGTACATGTTCTGTGAGCACTTACACAAAATGCATATTCTGCATTTGTGTGTTGTGTTTCACAGCTGGTAAAGTTGATTAGTTATGTTTTTGAAATCTCCTGTATGTTTACTGATTTATTTTTTGTGGCCGTGCTTCTATCATTTGTTGAGAGAGATAAATAAAAAATAACAATCTTCAATTATAATTGTGAATTTGTCTATTTTTTGTACTTTTGCTATTGCTTTTTTTAAAGAATGTCTTTTTTTTAAAGAATTTATTTTTAGAGAGAAGGGAAGGAGGGAGGAAGAGGGAAACATTGATGTGTGAGAGTAACATCAATGGGTTGCCTCTTACATGCCCCAATGGGGGCCTGGCCCACAACCTGGGCTTGTGCCCTGACTGGGGATTGAACCGGCAACCTTTTGGTTTGTGGGATGATGCCTGACCCACTGAGCCATACCAGTCAGGGCTGCCATTGTTTTCTTTTACATATTTTTCAGACCATGCAATTATATACATACACTCATATATTCATATATTCAGAGTTAGGGCTTCCTTTAGTCCAGTGATTTCATGATAACATGTTTTTTCACCCTTTTTCTTTCAATCTGTTGTTGAAGGTGTCTGTTAAGTACTATATAGTTGTCATTGTAGTTTCAAAATCTGATCTGAAAATCTTTTTCTTCTAATTAGAATGTTTAGTACATTTTCATTTAATGAGATTATTGTTATACTTGAGTTTTAGTCATTTATCTCATTACTTTGTTATTGTCTCCTTTTCCGTATGTTTTTCTTTACTTTTCCTGCTTTTTCTTTGGCTGAATATTTTGAACTTTTAAAAATATTTTTAACTTTTTAACTTTCTTTTTCTTATATTATAACTTAATAGAATACAAAAATACAAAAGTACAGTTTGGTGAGTGTTTTACAAATGTATGCAGTCATATAACCACTACCCAGAGAGAGAACATCTCTAGCACACTAGAGGTTTGTTTATGCCCCTTTCCAGTCAATACCATCCTCCCCCAGGTGTAGCCACTGTTCATTGGGAGGTCTATCACTGTGAATTACTTTTGTCTATACTGGAACTTCCTGTTAGTGGAATCAGTATTATATCTAAGAGACTTACCCATTGTGCTCTGTGGCAAGCGCTTTGTTCCTTATGATTGCTGTCTAGTTTTCTTTCGTATGAATATACAAAGGTTTATTTCTTTCTTAATACAGTCTTGCACCATGCAATGATGTTTTGGTCAGTGATGGACCACATATATGAAGGTAGTTCCATAAGATTAGAAATGGGGCTGAAAAATTCCTATCACCTAGTGACATAGTAGCCATTGTAACATTGTAGCTTTACTCATGTTTTTGTGGTGATACTGGTGAAAACGAACCTATTGCATTGCTGGTTGTATGAGAGTATAGGTCTTTGAGTTAGTACACTCCACGGTGTTCACAGAAGGATGGAATTGGCTAACAGTACATTTCAGAACGTGTGACTGTTATTAAGCAGTGCATGACTGTACTTGAGTAGAATTTCTAGGTCATGAGCATATGTTTAACTTTGATAGGTACTTTGAACATTTTTCTTAAGTTGGTACCCTTTTGACCAGAAGATATGATAGTTCCGATTGCTGTACATCTTCACCAACCTTTGGTATTGTCAGCTCTTCTAACTCTAGCTATTGTGGTAGAGTACAATAATATGTTAATATGATTTAATTTCTATCTATCTAATAACCAATGTTACTGATTGGTATTCATTGTCTATTTTTGGTCTTCAGCAGTTTTACTGTAATAATGTGTTGTTTATTTTATTTTTTTTTTATATTTATTCTGCTTTGGCTGTATGGTGCTTCTTCAATCTGAGGCTGATGTCTTTACTCTGTTTTAGACAATTCTCAGCCATTTCTTTTTCAGTATTTTCTCCCTCTGTTTTTTATTTTTTAAAGATTGTATTTATTTTTAGAGAGGGGAAGGGAGGGAGAAAGTGAGGGAGAGAAACATCAATGTGTGGTGGTCTCTCATGTGGCCCCCACTGGGGACCTGGCCCGCAACCCAGGCATGTGCCCTGACTGGGAATTGAACTAGTGACCCTTTGGTTCACAGCCCATGCCCAATCCACTGAGCTACACCAGCCTGGGCTCTCCCTTTGTTTTTTATTACATGCTGTGACTTTCCATTTTTATCCCATTTGTCTTTTATTCTCTCTCCTGACTTTTTTTATAGTCTGTCTCTCTGTGCTGTAGTCTAGGTAGTTTCTCCTGACTTTTCTTATTGTTCACTAATTTTCTCTATATTGGGTATAATCTGCTGCTGAACTATCTTTTGAAATCTTTTTCACTTATCTTTTATAGTTTTTATCCTTCCACTTTGTTCTTTTATATAGTTTTTAGTTCTTTGCCAGCATTTTCTTCTGAACATGTTACCATATGATTTTTAAATCACCTCTAAGTCTATTTCTACTGGTTTTCGGTCTTACCTTGCTTTCTCCTACCTGGTTAATTTTGGTTAAGTGCTACATATTGTGTATGAATAATTATAGAGATAATTTGATGCCCTGGATAATGTAATCTTTGAGAGAGGACTCATTTTTGCTTCTGGTCTGCAGCTCTAGAGATAGTAAATCCCAGATCGCCTTCATTAAATGAAAGGCTGTATTTGCAGCGATGGGCAAAAGTAGTTTACAGTTGTAATACAAATACAATAATTAATAGACAAAAACACAAAAATAAACTATTTTGTGTACTCACAACATTACTACTTTTGCCCACCCCTGTATTTGAAAATGGGTTTCCAGATCCCTGTTTTCTGTCTTCCTTCATGATTGATTCATCCATCCAGTGACATTTTTTGTTCTTTTTTTTTTTTTTATATTGAACCATTCAGGTATTAACATAGCTGTTCCCACGCTGTTGGTCAGTGTCTAGTTTTTTTGCTGATATATTTAACATGCCTATAAATATCCTTGGGAACAAACTTTTGTTTGTTAATCGGTGATAATTGCCTTGGAAGTTCCCAAGACTAGGTATACAGACCTGCCCCCAATATTTTGTACATCCTCTAAATCAGTATAACAAAAAAAGTTTATTTTTATTATTTACTGTTCATACTAATGACTATAACAAAGATTTATTATGCAATAATATTAAATATTATGCACTTAAGTATGCTGGTAACTTTAAATCTGGCTTTAAATTTATTAACTTATTTTAAGATTGCTCAAGTAGTATGAATTATCTTGTATAGCTCAACAGAAATAAAAATTATACTTGAATCTTCCTTTTCCCTGCACAGACTTGTCCTTTGATATATACGAGGGTCAGATCACCGCGCTACTTGGCCACAGTGGGACAGGAAAGAGCACACTGATGAACATCCTTTGTGGACTCTGCCCGCCTTCTGATGGTGAGAGCTTCCTGACATAAAAAAAAAATCTCTGACTCGTTTTGTTAGTATTATTAACTAAGGTTTCAGTCACAGCACAGTTATCCTTGAAATGTGCACTAATTGATTTTTGTCAATGATTTGGGACCAACTTCTGTGTCTGTAAAGGTGTTTTATCTTTTTTGGATTATACACATTTGTTTCTCAGTAGGAAGTGAAAGATGATTCAGTCATGTTTAATAAAGTAAAAAGGTTCTAATTTTTTGTACCTATTTTTATCAGATATATTGTGTATGTGTTGATTTTTCATTTTCAACAACAGATAAATAAGTAATTAATTGGATATTAAACGAGACTTATAGATATTTCAGGCTGAGAAAATAGACACAGATTTCTAATTACACAATACTAGTTGAAAAGGAAAGAGCAATACATGTGAATATGATTTCCTAAATCAGAATTTTAAGAACAGTATCTCAAACGTGTAATTGTTGTATGTGATTGCCCCACAGGGAGGAATTCAACAGGGCAGCTCCATATTCCCACAGTAAGCAAAGGGAGTGGCAATACAATATTTTACTTTGAGAAGGGGCCAAATTTCCGTGTATGGAATCTGCATCTTTTTAAATGTAGTTTAACTTTTAAAACTTTGTTGCTTATCTATAATTGTGTCCCTCTTTCATGGTAGTATACATTTATATAAGAATGTATGATTTTTGTTTTGATCCTACATACATTATCACATTGGTTTAACAATTCTTTTTTTTTAATATTTTATTTATTTATCTTTAGAGGGGAAGGGAAGGAGAGAGAGAGAGAAATATCAATGTGTGGTTGCTTCTCCTGCATCCCCTGCCGGGAACTGGCCTGCAAACCAGGCATGTGCCCTGCCTGGGAATCAAACCGCGATCCTTTGGTTCGCAGGCCCGCACTCAATCCACTGAGCTACACCAGCCAGGGCTGGTTTAGCAATTCTTGAGTGGGATGTATTTGTATTAAATTTATGTAAGAAGAAGCTGGAATTCAGATTAAGTGATTTCTCAGGATCACTCTGCTAGTTAGTAGAGAATATTTATATCTCTTTGTTCTCTCTACTATTGTGTAATGCCTGGGAATGAAGGAAAATTTTTACTGAAATGAATGTGTAAATAATGTACTAGTTAAACTTCTGGTTCCTTGCTCTTTCTATTATGTATTATGTCCTGAAAATGGGGGAAAATGAGATTGGAATATAAGTGGGAGTAAATCACCAACAGTATGAAAATGAGGGTGCATTGTATTTTCCAAATTTATATTAATTTATTCTTACCTTATATGTCTACTACATATAAGTGTAATTGGAGATTATTAGTATATATCAAAGCATGTGTGGCTTTTAATACTTAATATATTTAATGTGAATTTAAAGATACATTTCTGTTTCAGGGTTTGCATCGATATATGGACACAGCGTCTCAGAAATAGACGAAATGTTTGAAGCAAGAAAAATGATTGGCATTTGTCCACAGTTAGATATACACTTCGACGTTTTGACAGTAGAAGAAAACTTATCCATTTTGGCTTCAATAAAAGGAATACCAGCTAATAATATAATACAAGAAGTATGTTATTCATATTGAAACCTTTGCTTTTATTTCCTGTAAATCAATACCCTTTTATAGTAACTTACATATCTTTTTATAACCTGTTCTGAGTCAGTAAACAAAATTTTTATAAAGAATTAGAATTTTAAGTAAAAGTTTTCGCACACATAAAATTGTCATTGTTTTATCGGGAGGCTGCTAGTGTATAGGTGCTTCTTTCCTCTCACATCACCCGCACAGCCTTCGCGCTGATTCTCTCCCCCACGACCCAGGAACTCGCACAAAAGCAAAACAGACCTTTCCAGCAGGAATCTTTTTATCTGTTATTTCAAAATTACATATGAATTTTGTCAAAATTAAATTCTAACATTTTAAAAGTTGATATTAAAATTGGAATACAAAAACTAATATTGATAATTATGTAAATGGTGTGGTTTAAAAAATAACATTGTTCATGCGTTCCTTTTACAGGTGCAGAAGGTTTTACTGGATTTAGACATGCAGGCTATCAAAGATAATCAAGCTAAAAAGTTAAGTGGTGGTCAAAAAAGAAAACTGTCTTTAGGAATTGCTGTTCTCGGGAATCCAAAGGTAAACGAATATTATTGTCACTGATGAGATCATTTTAAATTGTTAAATAAAAACAAGGTACATTGTAGGAATATATATGTAAACACATTACGAAATTTAAACGTATATAAAATATTATATGCTGTTATAAATATAATTATACTCATAAGGTTTTAAAATTGTAGTCAAAAAGATATATAATATCTTCATGGAAGATGCATTAGGAAGAGGAAGAGTCCACCATTAGGAAGAGGAATGGAAAGGATGGCCTTTAGTTATATCTACAATGTTTTGTGTCTTTAAAAAAAGATCTGAGGAAAATATGGCCAGAAATAACATTTGTTAAATTTCTCTGGTGGCTATAACAGTACTGTTCCATTATTTTCTACAATTTTCCATGTATCTATAATAGTTCATAATAAAAGTTTTGAAATAGAACAAAATCAAAGGAATAGTTGTTTTTCACCATCCCTCTGATTTAATTTTGTGTGTGTCTGTTTTGGGCTGTTCTCTGTCCTGTGGAAACAGAACTAGTTGATACACTGCTTTGCAAGGCGCTAGGAAGCTGCTATGTACGTACATGCCTGCAGCCAGGAGAGCTGTTGGTCCCTACCATCCTTTCACTCTCGCCCTTGCTGCTGCAGTTTGGGGGTGACTCTGGGTTCTGGCTTGATGTTAATTTATCTTTCTTCCAACCATCACCATGACCTTTTGAAATTTAAAATACGCATAGAATAAATTGCTTCCCTTGAATTAATATAGGACATATTTCTCTAATAAGCATTTGGTATATTTACAGAATTTAATTGTTCAAATAAAAGCAGTGTACTTAATGTTTTGTTTTTATTTATATGATTGTTAGTACATTTATATAGATTATAGACATTAGTCTTTTGTAATTAAACCAAGGAAAACATTCATGTGCCAAACTGATAATTTTTAAAATCTATGCTCATATGAGTGAAATACTCAGATCTAATAGATTTCCAATTGGAAATAATAATTAGAAATGGGGAAACTTTCAGTCCACAAAATTTTAGACTTTTTAGTTTTCATGAGGATTCCCTGCCCTCTCTACCCTGTTTCGTGCAGATACTATTGCTAGATGAACCAACAGCTGGAATGGACCCCTGTTCTCGTCATATTGTTTGGAATCTTCTAAAATACAGGAAATCTAACCGAGTTACAGTGTTTAGTACTCATTTCATGGATGAAGCTGACATTCTTGCTGGTGAGATTTTTACTTTATCTTTGAAGGATAAGGTCATGGGGCCAAATGGAGATTGGACATAGAGATGCCAAATTTTGAGGAATGAAGAAGCTGATGGTTTTAACAAGGAAAGGTTTTTACATTTTTTAAATTACATATATTTGTGTTGGGGAGGCTCTCAGACTACTTGAGATTAAACCATTTGCTAGGAGAACTCGTAAGAGTCAGCAGTCATACTCACACATATAAGTTAATTACAGTGAAACTGAAAGGTACAAAGCGAAGTCAGCACCTTGAAAAGGTACACAGGACAAAGTCTGGAGGAAACTAGACACAAACTTCCAAGAATCCTCTCCTAGGAGAGTCACATAGGATATGCTTCATTTGTCCAGCGATGCATTATTAAGAACCTATGTGAAATGTCTACTAGGGAAGCTCGTTAAGATTCAAGGCCTAAGGTTTTCATTGGGCAGGTTGTGTAGGCACCCTCTGCCTAGCATATACCCAAATTACAGACTCCCGCAACAAAAGCAGGTGTTAAGTATACTCTACGTTGCTTGTGAAGTTTATGTACAGCGAGCCACCCTTATCTGTTTTGTGAATGGTAGGAACACTCCTAAAATCCGGATTTCCAGACGCCAGTTAAGAACCAACATTGTAAGCAGGCCTTTCTGATAGTCTCAGGTCTGCTATGTTAACTGTTTTCTGCACAATTCTCAACATAAACGCATGTATAACAAAAAAATCCAGCACATGATTTTAATAACTGTGACAGGATCCAGGAGTTTGAAATTCTAGAGCAACATCTTTCTGTTTATAATGTAGTCATAAAAGTTTGGCATGCCATTTGTTTTTTTCGGTAGTATTTTTGTTTAAAAAAACTAATATTTTATTTTTGTTGCCTTTTTATTATTGTTTTTACCTTTGGTTACAAAGGAAATCATGGAAGTGCTTGCATTAGTAAGTCTTAGGAAGAGACAGATATTTGGAATAGTTTTAGGAAAGCGGACTCTAGTGTGAGACAGCCTGGGTACACTTCATGGCTTTGTCATTTAATATGTGAAACGTGGACAAATTTTGTACTTTCTCATTGCCTCGGTGGACTCATCCGAAGAACAGGTGATGCTCATCTAGTATCTTCCTCATAAGGGTGTGATAATCTGACCAACTAATACATCGGTTCTCAAACGATAATAAAATATGAATGCAAATTATTAACGCTGTTCCTAACTTAACAGTGCTGTTCCTAACAAATGCAAATCTCTGTTTGCAGACAGGAAAGCTGTCATATCACAAGGAATGTTGAAATGTGTTGGCTCCTCACTGTTTCTCAAAAGTAAATGGGGGATTGGCTACCGCCTGAGGTATCTGCTCATTCTTTATTAGCTCTATTCTATATTATATTCTTGACCTGTTGGTATTATATTTAGGGCTTGCCATAACATGCTTTGGCCCATTTTTATGGCATTTACTTTAACTTAAAGCATTCAGAGTTTACTTTTGGTTATTTACTGAATAATCATAAAAATTATGGTTTTTGTTTTTTTTTTCCTAGCATGTACATAGACAGATACTGTGCCACAGAATCACTCTCTTCTCTTGTTAAACAACATATACCTGGAGCTACTTTATTACAGCAGAGTGACCAACAGCTTGTGTATAGCTTGCCTTTAAAGGACATGGACAAATTTTCAGGTATTACTTTCAATTTCTTGGTTGTTAAACCAGGATCTTGCATTGGGAATAGATATTCTTGCTTTACCTTGTTTACTCTTCTGTGTAATATTTACATGCTCCCAGGTGGTCAGAGTTAATAATCCGTTTCTGCTTTATTTTGCTTTATAAAATCAGAAATACTACTAGCTAACATGTTTCTTTTTTCACAAACGGTATGCAGGAAGCTGTAACTAGTATGTTAACTTAAGTAAATAATTGTGTTCGCTTTATTGTCAGGAAAGAAATTGCTCCATTTTCTCGTATGTATACATGTACACATATTCACACACACATATGTGTATATACACATGCACATATATACATATACACATAATTGTGTATGTTCTCAAGTTCTTTTCCCTTTTCTTGGTTTCAAATAAACTCCATGACTGTATGGTAAACCACTGAATTATTTTAATTGTGACCCTAGTTTTCCACTTTATAATGAGGAAGGAACTCAAACTCAGTCTCCTGTATCTGTTCAGGGATCTCTTAAGAACCAAAAGGATATTGTTAATGTGCATATATGTGCAGAATTTCCATAGCATTTATCTCGTAGTCAGAAATTTTTTGTGTTAATTGGTTTCTTTCAAGAATTAAAACAAAATCATTAACTAGATTGAAGTACCTATGCCAACTTAATATACCCTGCCTATCATTCTGTCTATAAAATATTTCCTTTAATTCATAATATGATAAATATCTAACAGATATATTTCTATAAACAACATTCCTTGGAGTTCTTACCAATTAAAAAGAATGTTAAAAGGGCCCCAAGGCCAAAAAGTTTGAGAATCACTGTGCCAGTGGAGTAAATTTAGATATATTCTATTTTTAAATAACATTTTTAGAATAATTCATGATAGTATGCTTAACTACACAACGTTCTGTCATATTCTTTTCTAGGTTTATTTTCTGCTCTAGATACACATTCAAGTTTGGGTGTTATTTCTTATGGTGTTTCCATGACAACTTTGGAAGATGTATTCTTAAAGCTAGAAGTTGAAGCAGAAATTGACCAAGCAGGTAAAAACAAAAGTAAAAAAACATTTTAGGCAGTGCACCACACAGATGGCAAGTAAGATAAGTAGTTATATAAACATGTGAAATTTATGTTTTAGGGAAGAAAGGGCTGAAGTCAACAGGTAAATAAGTAATTGAGGTATTTACTAATAGTGGTAGGAGTTACGAAGGAAATACTAGGGTGGTCTTGGGAGGCAGATAACTTAGATTGTGTCCTCAATGAGGACTCTGTTGAGATGAAGCTTAAACCAAGACCTGGAATGCAAGAAAAATCCAGGTGAAGATTTTATTGCAGAGCTTTCCAGATAAAGGAAAGTGCTACTGCAAAGCTGTTAATTGAAGAATGAGTTGAATGTCTTCAATGATTGAAAAGGGCACCAGAGAAGGAGTTTAGTGGGCCAAGAAGGTCAGAGGGGTCGGCAAGGGCCCAGATCATCCTTGAACACCTGGAAAGGAATTTGGGTTGTTTTCTTTGTGCAGTGTGAAGCTATCAGAGAACTTTAAAGCAAAGGAGTAAATAATGGTTATTGAATGATGAGTGAATTGTAAAGGAAGCGTGGAAGCAGGAAGACCAGTTAGAAAACTTACCTTCAACTAGGATGGTAGTGAAAATACAGAAACATGAACAGATTTGGGTCGTAGCAGTGATACTGGTGATGACTGCTGATGGATTAAGTTTAGGAGTTGGGGAAAGGGAAGAATCAAGAATAATTTCTAGCTTTTGGCTTGAGAATGGGAAATGGAATTGCCATTTCCTAAGAATGGGGAAGGAGCTGGGTTGTGGAAAGAGGGAATTTAGGCATGAATTTTGGCTTTATTGTTTGAGATGCTTATTAGACATACAAGTGGAAATGTATAGTGGGCAGTTGGGTTAACATACTTGGAGCTAAGCGAAAAAATATAAATTCTGGAGTTACTCATATGTAAATGGTGCCATGGGATCGACTGGAATCACTTAGGTACAGAGTGTAGATGAGAGTAGAGGGGCAAGCCCTGAGGTTGAGCGGTGAAGGGCCAAAAGGGACTAACTGAGCAAGAGCCAAAAAAGATGTTAAAAGCCAAGACAAAATGGCATTTTAGGAAAGAGGAAGTGGGCAGTTATGTGTTGACTGCTGTGAGGAGTAAGATGAGAACACAAGAGATGTTTTTGGTAAAATAGAAGAAACTGAGACTTGTGGTAGTGTGGAAGCCAGTGATAACCTCAACAAGAGCCATTTCAGTGCGGTAAAGAACAAAGCTGAATCTGTAGTTTAAGATGAGATTGCGAGTTGAGACTTGTAATGATTGAAGTGGCACGACGGTGCAGTGGAAGGTCAGGGGAGAAAAGGAAATGTGCTTCCCTCAAACATGGAGACAGTAGAAAAGTCAAGTTTATGAAGAGGACATAATATCAGATCATAGAGGGAAATTTCACATAAAAATTTTGAATCTTATGCAATTGGAGAGATAACAAGATCTTAAATTTGAGTATACATCCAGTTTGATGAAATTGAGTAGAGATAAAGGTATGGGGATAGAGGAAATAAAGGAGGTTAGAAGTCAGGATGTAGAATGCGCTATCAGTGAGTATGTTTGTAGTAATTTGGATAATGGGAAAGAATTAGATGGAGAAGATGCTTGTAAATAAGTATTTTGAGATATATGAAATAGTTTTTAGAAGTTTGAGTAGTGGGAATGAAGCTAAGAAGGATGTGTTCTATTTAGGTAGTACTGGTTTTTTTTTTTCCATAGTACCGTTAAGTCCACCATAAAGAATAAATTTACTTCTAACATCAGCTTGCCTTTAGTTTGGCCAATTTTAAGTGTTTTACTTTTAATTGTGAGTATATATCAAATTCATGGAAGGTGAATTGGTGCTTACTGAACACAATGATTGTGATATACAATGTTGAGCACCTGTTTTTAATTTGATTTGTTCACTGGATCAGGGAAGAGAAGGATTAGACTGTTCATCTTACTAAGTCATTCATCTAAACTGTTGATTTGGTAGGATGCCAGAACAGCCAGGTTGTGCATAAATATTATTTTATGCATTATTTCATTCCCAAGTTCTTAGGAATTAAAAATTCTTAAAAATTTTAATGTTTACTAATTTTAAAAATTTTGCATAAGTCTAAAAATTCTTTGTGGCTCTTATACTGAAGCCAGTTTCCATCTTAATTATTATTTTTTATCTGTTTGAAGTTAAATCACTGTTATAAAAATAACACTGTAATTTCCGCTCCTCCTTGATTAGTTTTGTCTGTTTTTGGCCTAATGGAATCACTCATAGAATGTCTCTTTTGTGTTTGACTTCTTTTTTATTCTTAATATTTTACTTATTTATTTTTAGAGAGAGGAAAGGAGAGAAAAAGGAGGGAGAGAAACATCAACCGGTGGTTGCCTCTCACCCGCTCCCTATTGGGGACCTGGCCTGCAACCCAGGCACGTGTCCTAACTGGGAATCGAACTGGTGATCTTTTGATTCTCAGGCTGGCACTCAATCCACTGAGCCACACCAGACAGGGCTGTGTTTGACTTCTTTTACTTAATGTTATGTTTGTAAGATTCACACTACTGTACTTGAACAATAGTTTGTTTACTTTCATTGTTGTATACTATTTTATTACAGGAGTATTTCACAACTTATTTATTCATCATCTGTTGATAGCCTTTTGAATTCTTCCCACTTTATGACTATTCTAGATATGGTGCTACTCGGATATTTCTCTACGTGTGTTTTGGGGAAAATACATACATATTTCAGTTGGGTTTATACCTAATAGTATTTCCTGGGTTGTAAGCTGTGCCTCTGTTCAGTTTTAATAGTATTATCAAAGTATATGAGGGTTCCATTTGACCTACATCACTGCCATATGTGTGCTTCTTTATTTATTTACTTATTTTTATATTGAATTTATTGGGATGACTTTGCTTAATAAAATTATACAGGTTTCAGGTATACAATTCTATAATACATCATCTTTATTGCGTGTTCACTACCCCAGGTCAAATCTCCTTCCATCACCATTGGTCCCCCGTGTGCTTCCAAAACATTTTCATCTTTTTAAGGAATGTATCATAATTTTCTACCTTTTTACTTTGTCTTGGCAAATAGATTATAGTGTGTTTACTCAGCAGCCACTTGAGGAAGAAGTGGATTCAAAATCTTTTGATGCGATGGAGCAGAGCTTACTCATTCTTTCCGAGACCAGTGCGTCTCTAGTGAGCACCATGAGCCTTTGGAGACAGCAGGTGCACACGGTGGCCAAGTTTCATTTCCTTACCTTGAAACGCGAAAGCAAGTCCGTGAGATCAGTGTAAGTATGTCACTTTTACCTGATACGCTGTGTTTTTTAAGGACACAAATGGATTTACCATTTTAATTTTAAAACATAGACATATGTAAGTAATCTCTGTGGTTTTGAAAGATTAAAACTATAATTTCATATGTCAGAGAAAAATGCACTTACAGTAATTTCATCAAATACTGTTAGAGCCTTACCCTTTTATTAAACTAGCATTTTTTTGTCTTATTTATAAAATGAGGGAGTGACAAATAATATTCTCTAATTGTGTAAAATTTTGCATTACTATCACTGTTTTTAAATTTTATTCTTTTCATAGTTTTCATAATTATTTTACATCTGTTACTTATATCTATCAGTGAACAGCAGGATGATTAAGTTTTATCTCCATTTTATTAGGTGAAGAAACTGAAATATGAAGGAGGCTCTGTCGCTGGTAGAGCAGGGATCTAAATGACATCCCTTTCACTTAACTTTCCCTTTCTCTCTTAGGGTCCCATACGGTGCTGGGTGCTAGACATTGAATTATTTGGAAATGCTATTAAGTACTTTCACATACCATACACCTATCTTGTTAGATTCAAAATAGCAGTAGAAATAAAACTTAATCAAGAATCAGAGTTTTGTTAGATGTTTGAAATATGCTGAATTCACTTACTTTTTTGTCCAAATTTATTCAGTATCATAAATATCTGATATATTCCTCTGTCAGCATTACTGAAAGAATGTATATGTTTCAGTTTATTTGAACACTACTCTCATATTTCCTGAAAAGCAGTACAAGTATCTTACTCAGCTTGGGCTGCTGTAATAAAATAATATAGACTGAGTGGCTTGAACACAGAACTTTATCATCTCGGAGTTCTAGAGCCTGGAAGTCGGACTGGGGCACCCGCACCGTCCATGTCCGGGGAGGATTCTCTTCCTGGCTTGCACTCGGACCACCATCTTGCTGTGTAGCCCACATGAGCTCTGCGCACCTGCAGGAAAGGAGATGGAGACAGAGCAAGCCCTCTGGTGTCTCTTCATGGTGTCCTCACCTTCGCGACCCCATCTAACCCTGATTATTTCCCAAAGGCCTCATTTCCAAATACTATCACATTAGAGGTTAGGGCCTCAATGTATGAATCTGGGGGAAGGGTGACACATTCAGTGCGTAGCAAAAAGTTGTTCTGTGGTCACATGCATTTGATCATCTATACTTTTAGGGGATTATTTTATATTTCCTTTCTTAAAAGAGTGGTTCATTAGCATAATAAAACACAGGATCGATTGTATGGTAAAGAAATTACTTCAACTTTATTTAACTTGCAGTTTCTAAATTTGTCTTTTTTGTGTGTTGTGTTGTGTTGTGTTTTGTTTTGAAGGATGCAGGAAAATCAGTGTCTTTAGGAAAAATCATATTAAAATAAAGCAAAAAAGATGGTTACCAACACAGGACACTGGAAGCCCAGAGCTACAGTACATCTTTCTATTGTCATTAAAATAGGATACAAAAAGCAAACTTGCCCACATACTTCCTTCTTCTTTCTGGTGTGACACCCCCTCCCAAAGCAGCAGAAACACTGTGACTGTTCTTGGGAACCCCACCCCCTGGTCCTGCCTGAAATCTTTTTGCCTACAGACTCACATTTCACCATCACTAATGCTCTCAAAATGTCACTCTGTAGAATCACAAACACCCGAAAGAAAATTGTTGGGGAGCGAGACTCAGCCCCTCCTCCGGACAGCAGTGAGGCCCTGCGGGCTGAGAGGGGACTGCCCTGCTTTTTCCTCTGAATCCCCAGCACTTCCCTAGAGACTCGCCTGCCCCAAATCCAAATCATGTCATTCAAACATCTTTTAATCATGAATTTTTTTAACTTAAAACACCTATTATTATGAAACTGGAGTTTCATGCAATATGCTTTTGGAAATGCTGATGTAGGTATATTTACAACCATTTAAGAAAGACTTTTTGAAAAATTATAGGGTTTCTGAGAATGATGGAATATTTAAGCGTGATAATCCAAGCTCTCTCTACCCACTTGGGACACACATCACATATAGTGTGGCGATGTTTCACCCAAAGAGATAGAAAGATGACTGCCTTCCAGACAGAAGGGCATTTTGAATGGGCCGCAGAATTATGCAGTAGGTCAGCTGTGAGTGATGATCCTTGTAACTGACTCTAGCATGTCTCGTTTTGCAGTTAGGATGAAATTTCAAAGATATCAGTCGTTCAAAGTTCCACTGTATGTTTGTTTTTTTGTATCTGAAATAGTTTTGTGTCACACATTTTCTAAGATATCAGGGCAGTAATTAGAATAGAGGGCAGGAAACAGTTTCTGTAAGAGAACAGAGGTGAAAATTCGACATAATATCTGGTTCTTTAAAAGCTGTAACTGCGTGTTTATATACCCTATACAAACTTCAGGGCAACTCTCATCTAAAGTATGCTTTTATAACTTTCAATTTTGTCATTAAATATTGAATTTCTGTTGCTATTGCCATGAGATCATTTTGGAGAGTAAAAATTCTACTTGCAAGAGCTATTTTTTACAAGGTTTTCCCTTTCTTTAACTTTTTTAAAAATAAGTACCTTTTAACTGTCATGTAAAGGAAGATTTTAAAAACAGATTTACATATTAATGTGCTTTGAGCTGTATTATCTTTTTTCCTTTCAGGTTGCTTCTGCTTTTAACTTTTTTTGCAGTTCAGATTTTTATGTTTTTGGTGCATCGCTCTTTTAAAAATGCCGTGGTTCCCATCAAACTTGTTCCAGACTTATATTTCCTAAAACCTGGAGATAAACCTCATAAATATAAAACAAGCCTGCTTCTTCAAAATTCTACTGGTGAGAGTGTGTGAAGGTCTGTGAATGTGTGTTGGTTGGGGTGTAGGGGTGATGGGGCCAAGATATGGATTTTAGGAATGTATGTAAGTTAAAGGCACGTTGTGTCTGCACAAATCTAAATTTAATAGAAATCTTTATTACGGCTGAACGATATATTACAGAGATGAAATTTTGGTTAAAGTCTAGATGACAATTGTTCTAATTTATATTGCTTATAATCATAGAGTTTTTTTTAATAGTAGCAGCATTATTCTGAAACATTCTGGAGTAGTGTGTTTCACTCTAAGTTTAGGATGAGCAAAGTGAATTTCAAAAGTTGGAAACACCCACTTTAGAGTAACTGCATGCAATATTTATGCAGTATAACCAAAATTTTCAAGGGCTATCTGAAAAACCAGAGTTAAGAATAAGTGCCTTAGGTGTAAATATTTATAATCAAATACATTACATTTGCAATGGCTAATTGGATTATTCTTATTACATAATTGTCAAATATGAAAAATAATTTAAAAACATATGGCCCGAGCAACAAGCAGAGCAAATTAAAAAAAAAAAAAAAAAACTGGCGTAGGATTCTGCTTGTCAAAATAATAAAACCTAATGCAGACTTTCATTCATACATGATCAGTAGTTCCTTCAACATCTTCCATCTGCAAAGACAGTTTGTACAATAGTCCCAGGGGGGCTTGAAGAACAAGTCAAGATTAGCTAACTGGCAAACTTACAGCAAAACAGTAGCCTCTTCAGTTGCTTATCTTGCTGAAAAATGTTAAAAGTTGTATTTCATACAACCCTTTCTATACTCCTCAACTCGTTGGGGTTTAACATCTCCCAGCACTTCACTGTTATTTTAGTATCTTTCCTTTTGGTTCATTGTTAACTGAAGAGCTTTGCCTAGTGTTAAAATAATCATAGTTGAAAATGATTATAAATTATTCTTCAAGTCATTACTCTTAAAATATGGCTCTCAGTTTATTGTAAAACTTTTATTCTTTTGGAGGAAAAATGTATTTAGTAATAGAAAACTACTTTTGATAGAAAATGTTACATTTTGTAATTTTTTTCTTTTATTATAATTCTTGTTTTGGGTTTTAATATACATTTCATGTTACTAAAATATGGCACTGCATGAAGCCTTATACTCCGATCTTGTGACATTTTTTGTGTTTGGGGAATTGCACATGTACCTCCAATCATTCTGCTTTGAGTTCACTCTGAAGTGATTCACAAAAGTTCTAGCGTTTTCAGTTTTATTCCTTCAGTTATATTTTAGTATTTCAGGAGTTGCTTACGTATGTATCCCATATTTTGTTTGGCCTTACTGTTGGTCCTAGATAAAGCCATGTTTTCGTAAGGCATCACTGGCTTCTGTGTATGCACAGTTCCCTTAGTTATAGTATCGCTGTCTTCTCAAGAGCACAGAGCCACGCAGGCAAGCTGGGGATGAGCCATCAATCAAGACACGAGGTTAGGAATAGAGGTAGTGTCACCAGGATCACAATTCTGACTCTCAGGTTTGCTGCTGAGCCTGATCCACCCTGCCATACTACTTAGTCACTGACAGAGTGTTCCTTTGGTTGGTTTCAATTTTTCTCAAAGTCACGTTTGTCTTTCCTTCAGCCCTGGCTTTTGCGATAATGAAATATTTTTCATTCATCAGGCATGCTGGTATGAATTTAAATGTTAGACAGAATTCAGAGTTTTTTCCTTGGCTCCAGGCAATTTAAAGAATATAGATGGAGACCTGATGATTATGTGTTTTAATATTTTAAGGCAATTAAGGCAGTCAATATTTATAAAATTTGTCTGTTCAGAGCACATGAAAATCCTCTAAGGAGTGATGCTACCTGACTTCATACCATGATTTCTACCTTTCCGAGCCTGCAGGTTATCTTGTTATATAAAATTGCCAGATTTTTATTGTAACTGTAACCAAATTTCAGGTATGACAGATAGAATTTCAGCGTGAGTAATAATTGTAGCAGCAGCTGCTAAAATTTTCACAGTTACTCTCTCAGGTTCTGTTCTGCAGCCCATGTACGTATTGGTTGGATTTGAATCCAGGCTGGCTGGCTCCAGAGCTTGTGTTCTGAATCGTGTCTTAGTTTATGAAGATAAAAGTACTTTTTAAAAGAGAGAGAGCCTTTCCAAAGTTGTTAAAAGCCTGTATGTGTTTCTCATTTGAACTGATTCTTTTATTATTTGCTTATTTTCTAATACCAGACTCAGATATCAGTGATCTCATTAGCTTTTTCACAAACCAGAACATAATGGTGACGATGTTTAATGGCAGTGACTATGTATCTGCTGCTCCCCATAGTGCAGCTTTAAATGTGCTGCCCTCGGACAAGGTAAGAGTAACGTACGTGAGTGAATACCCACTTGAAAGTTATAAAAGATTGAGATGTTTCCTCTAAAGTTAATCATTTGCTGATTTGGCTTCATTGGTTGCAAATTAGAATTTACTCCTGGAAATAGTAATATTTATAATATATTTGATGCCTTGATGGATTACCAATGAATAAAGCTTAAAGGAATTTAATTTGATGTTATATTTTTATTTAAAAGACTAAAAATATATGTAGACTCCAGACCAGGGTGTCTATCATTGAGTATTATGTCTATAATTTGCTGCCTAGCTGTCAGTACAGATAGTGAGAATTAGCCTAGTGGATGAGAAAACCTTGGTACCTAGCAACAGTGTATCTGTTTACATTTATATATGGCATGTAATAAGTCTCTCTTTTTTAAATTGTAGGGCTATGTCTTTACAGCTGTTTTCAACAGTACTATGGTTTATTCTTTACCTGTGTTAATGAATATCATTAGTAACTACTACCTTTATCATTTAAATGTGACTGAAAGCATCCAGGCCTGGAACACCCCATTCTTTCAAGTAAGCAAACTTAAAATGTGTTTGTGTGTATAAAATAAGTATTAAACGCCAAATGAATGATGGTAACAAAATGTGAAGAAGCTCATCTTTTGACGTCTCTTAGTCTTCTTAAAATGCGAGTTGGGGGTAGTTTACATCTGGGTTTAGGAGTCCTCAGTATTAATTTGCTTCAGGATCAGGCAGGCGTTCTGTGTTGGTGCTGATATTTTTATAGGTGTAAGTATTTTTTGTATTAATCAGAGAAAAGTTAAGGTAATTTAAAAATGAATATTGTTGGTCTAAAATCTGGAAACTGGGATATTGTAAGAAACTTGAGAATTTACTAGACAGTTCTTCTAGGTGGTACTGTTGGTCACAAATATGAAAATTAACTCATCTCCAGAAAAAACACTCAACATTTTCTCTTAGTTCTTATCTCTTGTTTTTTTGTATATTGAAAAATAAGTGGACACATATCTTTCTGTAATAGTGAGTTTTATTCTCTATTGCCATACTGTCTTTAACAGTTTATTGACATGTATGTACATCCTATACCATCTAATTCACCCATTTAAAATGTACAGCTCAGTGGTTTTCATTGCATTTGAAGAGTTCTGTAACCATTGCACAATCAGTTTTATAGTCCATCACTCCCCCAAGAATCCCTGTGCCTGTTAGTTAACCACTCCTGGTTTCTCCCACCTCCACCGCCGCTCTCCAGCAATCTCTTTTCTGTCTTATGCCTATGTAATCTGCACCCAAAATTTTTTGTACTTGGCTGCACTCTTTCGCCATCTTTAAATGGAAGTCACATCAAAGATTAATTTAGAACTCTTTTTGTTACAGCTATATATAGATATGGGGACAAAATAACATTAAATTTACATTCTAAAAAGTTCCTTGGCACCAGGGTAGTGAGCTATTTCTGTGAGGAGAATTGCGGTGGAAGAAAGTTAAGGAAAACAAATCAAAGATTCTTTTACTAAATAGCTTAAATGAGAGGTGATGATGAGTGTGAGAGTTAATTCAGGGGCAGTAATCGTAATGATGGGGCAAAAAGATGTTGAAGAAATACGTGGCATACCTTATCACTGCTGAATTTGTGAGGTGAGAAGAAGAGAGGAGCTTATAGTTTTTATAGTTTTGGGTAATATGGTGCATGGTAGTATCATTTACTGATTTTGAGAATAGAGGCAGAAGATTTTTGTTTTGTTTTGATAGTTCTGGCATTTGTGCCTGCTGAACATTTTAGAGGCATTTGGCTATATCAATCTGGAGAGATTTCTGGGTAGGAAATAAATATTTGTGAGTCACCAGCACATAGGTGACACTGAAATCATCAAAGCTGCAGATCATCCCTTCTTATTTTTTTATTGTGAAATATTTCAAGCCTACAGAAAATAACCAATTGTCTACTACCCCAAAGTTTCAAATGTTAATATCTTGTTATACTTGGAAAAAGTTTTAAATTTCAAAGATACATTTGAAATCCCTAGTGTACTTTTACCTAATCTCATTTCCCTCTCCAGCTCCAAAGTAACCACAATTCAAAATTTATGATTCTCATACATGTTTTTATTATGTTACTTCATTTGTCTGTATCCATAACTATTACAATAGATCTTGCAATTTCCATTTTGCATCAAACACTAATATATAACCATACTATTTTTAAAAAGTGGAGGGAAAGAAATGAGATTTTTTTAAAGCTCGCTATTCATTGATGTAGTCTTATCTGGTCCACATTGTTTCATAATTCATCAGATTCTGTGTGACTGAATCCAATTGTAGTCCCATTAATCTTCACTTCTTACACTAATTATTTTACATGTTTGTTGGTTCCATCCACTGTAATGTACCAGAGTTTGGGCAAAAAAAATCTATAATGTTATATGGCATGAATTAAGGAATTAACTTTACTGCTAAAATCTCAGAAGGCCAGGGTCAGCAAGACGCACTGTTTCCACATAGTCCTGTGAAGGGGTGTGCCGGGGCCGCGGCATCTGCTGGACGTTCAGATTACCCCATTTAGTGCAGAGTACCTTCCCTGTCCCCTGGGTGTATCTTACAGAGCAAGGGCAAGGAAATGGCCTTGTTGAGGGCGGGAGGTAACAAAGTGCATGTGGTTCATAGTTGTTTGCCAGCTGTTTACAAGGTTGCCGTCTGCACCACCCTGGGGACCACTAGGGACCTTTGGGGCCTGTGGCAGCGGTAGTCCCCTCTGCTCGGGAGAAGCAGCTCCTGGTCTGGCGCCCTTTGGAGAGAAGTAGGGCCCCCAGATCGCAGCTGGCTTGTAGTCTAGGAAAACTGATGAAGGCACCAAAGATCATTAGGAGATAGTCATGTTCATTGCATAGGACCGCTGGTGGATATATTAACAGCTTTTCATGTCATTATTACTTTAAGTGGTGAAGCTTAATTTATATGCCATATTCAGTGTTGTATATAAGAAAATGGAAGTACAGTGATTTGCCCAGGACCTTATAGCTAAGTTGGTACTGTGGCTCACTGCTGGTTAACTCTGCCACCGGTTTCTTCATATAGACTCTGCCTAGGATGATCACCCTAGTGTGTTTGTTCAGAGGTTCTGACAGTCTTTTAGAAAGTGCTCTCAGTGGTGGGCGCATCATGCAGTACACAGGTCACGTATCACAGTCATGTACACTTGAAACCCACATGACCCTATTAACCAGTGTGACCCCACTGAGTTTAACAAAAAAGAAGAGAAAGAAAACAGAAGGTCCTAAGATGATATCATGTGATTCTCAATTCCATTTCTTATTGTGTGGTTCTTTTTCAGGAAATTACAGATACAGTGTTTAAAATTGAGCTGTACTTTCAAGCAGCTTTACTTGGAATCATTGTTACTGCAATGCCACCTTACTTTGCCATGGAAAATGCAGAGAATCACAAGGTAATGACTCAGTTAGAAAATTACAGGTATAGTTTGCTAATAAGAATAGCATATTTTCATGAATGCAAGACTTATGTATAATTATTATTTCAGGAGTAAGCAAATGGTGTATAAATACATTTATTATTTGTTACAGTAATACAGGTAGGGCAAAGTAGGTTTATAGTTGCAAGTACAGGAAACACAGAGTTTATTCTTATGTTGTTATTTATTATATTATTTTTCATATGAACAACTGTAAACCTACATTTGCCCCACCTTGTAGTAATAAGTATCAGTTATTACTCAAATCCTTGCCATCTTCTTTTGAAGTCATATCCTTTAATCCTTACAACATTGTAAGGTCAGTTTTTTGTTAGCCACTTTCTAGGTCAGGAAACGGAGGATGGGAATAGTCATATAATGTGTCCAGGTTGACTCATCTTGTTTAACTAGTGGATCTGGGAACTACGAACCTTGTGTTCTTATTGGTACACGCCCCTCTAGCCTTTAATGGAATCTAGCGATTGTATAAGGCACTTAATTTGATGTTAAGTGATCAAAAATAAGGTGGAAAATGATTGTCATCACAAGGGCTGAGGAAAAATTGCAGTGCGTATAGAGGTTTTTTAGTATTCTTTCACCGTCTTTTCTGCTCCTTTCTCTTTTTAATACCCTCCATCCAAGCAGACGCAGGTGATCTTATACAGCTTTTGACAGTTCAAAGTCGTCCACTCTTCCACTCTGCTGAGACTGTCTCTTTCTTACTCCTCTACAAAAAATTCTCATTGTGTCTCTTTACTTAGTTCAGTGGAAGCAAATACATCTAAATTAATTTATATAGTGAGAGTAATAATGAGTAATTACTCATATAAAAGTAATACATGAGTCTCAGTAGATATTTTAAAAATATATTCAATTTGTCACACATGTTCATTGTACTAATTTAGAAAATATACGGAAGTATAAAAGAAATAAAAATTATCCATAATCTTTGCCACTCAGAGATGAAACTTACTGGACAATTGCATTTTTCTCTTTTTTGTTTCCACTTAAACAATTTTTAATTCAAATTTTTATTTTGAGGTAATTATAGATTTATATTAAGTTATAAAAAATAATACAGTGAGATCCTGTGTACCCTTATTCAGTTTACCCCAATAAAAACATCTTGCGAAACTGTAGTCCAGTAGAAAACCAGGGTATTGACATGAAGAGACAGAAGAGTCCTGTCACCACAAAGTTCCCTTCTGATGCCCTTTTCAAGCCCACCTATCCACCCTACCCCCTCCCTGACCGCTGGAAATCAGTAATTTGTTCTCCATTTCTATAATTTCGATGTTTCAAATATGATTTAATGGAATAACAGCATGTTTTCTTTTGAAATTGGCTGTTGTCACTCAGCATAATTCCCTGGAGATACATCCAATCTGCATGTATCATTACTTCACTGTTTTATTGCTGGTTAGTATCTCATGGTGTGGATTTGGGTTGTTTCCAATTTTTGACTATTAAGAATTAAACTGAAGTGAACATTTGTGTACAGGTTTTTGTGCGAACACAAGTTTTTATGCCTCTGGCATAAATGCCCAGGAGTACAGTGCTGTGTTGCAGGGTGACTGAAAGTTTACTGATAGTTCTATAAAAAACTGTTGAACTGTTTTCCAGGGTGGATTTACTGGTTGACATTTCTACCAGCATTGTATGAATAACAAAAGCATTCACTTGGGTTATCAAAAGTAATTGTATTTGACTTGGTTTGTGTTTTTATACTTACATTGGAATTTATATTTTTTTTATAATTCATTGAACATAAAAGTTGTCCCTCTTTTTAAAATCATTTCTCCTCTTCCTCTTAACTATATATCCCATGATTCCCTTTCCTCATTCTATGGCTAGTTCTTTCATTTAATAACTTTTATTATTAGGGGTGTTTTTTTTATAGATGATAGAAATCAACTGAATAAAAATGTTAGGCATTTGGATTTGTAAGAGATTTTTAAAATTTCAAATTAAGTAATGAGAGAGCATTAGAAAGAAAAACTATCATCAATTAAATTACCCTTAGTACTCATGAAAATGCTATTTACTTGTGGCAGCAATAACAGCTTACATATACGTACCACACAAGAATATATAAAATGCTTTTAAATGCATCATCTGCACATAAGCTGACAGCCTCATGTAAACCCAGAGGGTAGTTGGCGGTTTGTTAGTATTTCTGAGAAAGGGCATTTTTTAAAAGTGAGATTCCTCTTGTTGTTTAGAGCTCGCCTTTCCATCTGTTCCCACAAGCAGTCATGTTTTGGCTCCTGTGATGTGGAACCACTTTTGTGCAGCCCTCACCCCGGTCACCTTTCACTGTATCTTAGTTTTGTGTTTCTTAGCGGCACTGCCATAATCTGGTTCTGAAAATTTCACTGAAATCGTTACATCTCAGAAATAATGATCTAAGGTAAATGCTAAATTGAATTTATATTCAGCTATAAAGAGGGCTTTTATTACCTGTATACCTGGAATATAAACTTTTGTTGTTGATGTGAAAATTAAGAGTTCTACAATAATTTGCTAGAGTTTTTGTTTGCAAAATATTTAAAAGTATAATCAATATTTTTCTTTTATTTATTTTTAGATCAAAGCTTATACTCAACTTAAACTTTCAGGTCTTTTGCCATCTGCGTATTGGATTGGACAAGCTATTATTGATATCCCTGTATTTTATGCTGTTCTTATTTTGATGCTGGGAAGTTTATTTGCATTTCATTATGGATTATATTTTTATCCTGTAAAATTTCTTTCTGTGGTAAGTTAACATCAGTTGTACTCATTCTATTTATAAATAAAATGCTACTTTAAAAAATGGAGTTTTTACATATGTGATAATTGGCTGCTTGAGTAATTTGGATATTAATTTTTTAACAGAAAATAGAACCAGTTTCTATTTGATGGTTGTATTGGGTTTGCCAAAAAGTTTGTTTGTCTTTTCCTGTAAAATGGCTCTAGTAGGGTTTAGTTGTCTTTAACTTCATTAGAAACGATTTTCTTAGATAGTATTGTGGCAGCTGTCGTATCAGCGTGCACTTAAAAAAATTATCAAAATTAGTGAATTTTTATGTAGTTATTTTTATATTGAAGATGAAATAAAGTAAGCAATATTTTTGGCATATTATACTTTATTATTTCAAGAAATGTAAAATGCAACCAAAATACAAAAAAAGATTTGTATAGTGTGCGGGGAAGGTGCTGTGACTGATCAAACATATCAAAAGTGGTTTGTGAAGTTTCATGCTGGAGATTTCTCGCTGGATGGTGCTCCACAGTCAAAGTAGATCAGTTGAAGTTACTGGTAATAAGGATCAAATTGAGACACTAAGTGAGAACCGTCAGTGTTGTGCCATGCAGGGCTTAGCCAGCACACTCAAAGTATCCACAGCAAGCGCTGAAAATCATTTGCACCAGCTCGGTTATGTTAATCTCTTTGATGTTGGGTTCCATATAATTTAAGCCAAAAAAACCCCCAAAACCCTTCTTGACCATTCCGCATGCGATTCTCTACTTTAACTTAACCAAAATGTTTTGTTTTTAAAACAAATTGTGACAGTTGATGAAAAGTGGATACTTTACAATAATGTAGGACAGAAAATCATGGGGCACGCAAAATGAACCACCACCAACCACATCAAAGGCCAGTCTTCATCCAAAGAAGGTGATGTTGTGCATATGGTAGGACTGGAAGGGAGGCTTCTATTATGAGCTCCTTCTGGAAAACCAAACAATTAATTCCCAGAAGTACTGCTCCCAACTAGACCAACTGAAAGCAGCACTCCATGAAAAGCATCAGAATTAGTCAACTGAAAATGCGTAATCTTACATCAGGATAACGCAAGACCGCTTGTTTCTGTGATGACCAAGCAAAAACTGTTACAGCTTGCCTGATTCATCCACCGTGCTCACCAGACATTGCACTTTTGGATTTCCATTTATTTCAGTCTTTACAAAATTCTCTTAACGGAAAAAATTTCAGATCCCTGGAAGACTGCAAGAAGCACCTGGAACAGCTCTTTGCTCAAAACATTTTGGAAAATGCAATTACAAAGTTGCTTGAGAGATGGCCTAAGGTAGTGTGGAACAAAACGGTGAATACGTTGTTCAATAAAGTTATTGGTGAAAGTGAAAAATGTGTGTCTTATTTCTACTTAAAAACAGGACGAACTTTTTGGCCAGCCCAATATATGATACCTGTAATCAGTGTAATTTAAACAATTTTTAAAGCAATAACTTACAACCATTATAAAGTAATTCCTTGAAACTGAAGCAGTCTTTTGTGCAGACTACCTACTTATGTGCAATTAGAAATACTTACTTAAGCAGTCCTTTCTTAAAATGTCTTACTTGTCCCTATGCCTGAAAATAATTTTGCAAGGAACTCCTTTGTTTCATAATCTAAAATATGGTTTGAAATACTAAGGAAGCAGATGATTTACATTCATGTTCACATGTAAAAAGTGACTGTTACCAGACCCTTTTATATGAATGATTTATGTGAGGAAAACAGTTAGATGAGGTCTGGATTGCTGAAAGTAAACTTCTCTATTTTGCTACAGTTCATACTGATTTTACATATTTCTGTATTATAAATTAATAAGGCTTTTTTAAGTGTACAAAATGCATTAAGTGCTGTATATTAAAATGGTAACTAATAGTTCATTGAGAAAAAGTTTTAACCAGCCTCATCTGTTTTTATAACAAAATAAAAGACAGCATTGTACTTGGCAAAGAAAACTGTTCAAAGTAATTAGTTAAAGGCCCGAGTTTTCCTGTTCAGGAGCAATGTGTATGGTAGCTCCTCAGGGAACCAAAATTTCAATTTTTGGAGGGATTTATTAAGCGATAAAATTTGGAGAATAATTATTCTTTAATATTTTAATACTTTATATCTATGCATTGCTAGTTACTCATTTTTATGTAAAATTTCATATTTTTGTTTTACAGGTTTTTTGTCTTATTGGTTATGTTCCATCAGTTATTCTGTTTACCTATATTACTTCTTTCACTTTTAAAAAAATTGTAAATACCAAAGAAATCTGGTCATTTATCTATTCTGTGGTAAGTCACACTTTATGTTATTTCATTTCAAATTTTCATAGCAGCATGTTTGAAACTCTTTCATGTTTATGCTAGAAAAAAGAGTCATGAACTCTTTCGGGATAACACTGAAAAATGTTGCTGTGTCTTTTCTAAGCACAGGACTTAGGTAGCTGGCAGCATCTCATTGTCTGTATATTTGTCTTCTGCATCATCCCATCCCTGAAGGGATGATACTGAAAGCATTTTAGAACTGCATGGCAAGGGTGCTAGCCAAAAGCAACTGGGACTCCCTGCCAAGTATCATCTCTGGTTCCATGTTTTAATAGAAGATTGACAACATAGTTAATGTTGAGTATGAAATTTCTAAACACTTTTTCACTTGTTTTCTTTTTTCTTTTTCTTTAGACAGCGTTGGTTTGCATTGCAGTCACAGAAATCACTTACTTTTTGGGATACACGATCACAGCTGTTCTCCATTATACCTTTTGCATAGCCATTCCAATCTACCCACTTTTAGGTTGTCTGATTTGTTTCATAAAGGTAGGTCTACTAGGTGTTTTAATATTTAAAAGACATAAACAGGGCTTAACCTTTGAGATCTTAGTTCTTGTACTGAAAATAATTTTTTAAAAAAACCCATATGTTAGCTGCTACTACTTGATTTAGATGTTATTAGTGAAGTAGTTTAAAATCACTGTAGAATCTTTTTAAGCATGTTTTTAAACCTTAGAGTCTCAGAGGAGAAGGACTATGTCTATTACCTGTTCTTTGATGTCCCAATGGTATATGTACATAAATTGTAAGTATGATCTGAGTTCAATTAGCAAGGATTAAATACTATATTATCCTATAAAGGGATAATAGAAATAAAGTATAGAGATTTTTTTCCAAAGAAAAAGCCAGAGATTAGTTTTATTTAGTCTGGATAATAAAAAAATTCCATATGATTAAAAAAATTAAGTGAGTTAGGATGATTGCTGATTAATTCTATTCACTAATCTCTTTACCCCCTCTGTCTTGATCAGTTTAATAAGTTTTTTTCTCCCCCATATTTTAGGATGGGGAAAATGTAATCTAAGAACAAATAATAGCTATTAGTAGTAGCAGCTAACTTTTTATACAGAATACATGTTTGCCGAACAAAATGCATTTTTTTATTTTAATCCAAATATTTCTACACATTGCAGCTAAAATGAAACTATTTCTCAAACTAATGACACCAAATGTGTGGGTTGTTTTCCTCACATAAAGCAATACTTACATGAACTACATGGAGTTAGCTAGCACAGACTCCACTTAAAAAAAAATTAAGAGCTCAGTCCCATAAGACTGCCCCCCCCCCACTTCAGATGCCAGTCACAAGTAGTGGGTTCCCTGTTACTTATCCTTCTGTCTGACTTGGCTATAAACCTAGGGTTCCTATGACCCCTTCTCAGCTTCAGTAATTTGCTGTTATGGCTTACAGAACTCAAAGAAAAAGTATTTCCTATCCAGCTTGTTGTATGCAGTTGAACAGGCAGGTTAAGAGATGCACAGGGCAAAGAACAGAAGGCCCCAAGTACAGCAGCTTCTGTCCCTGTGGAGTTTGGATGGTGCCGTTCTGTAGCACGCGGATGCATTCATCAGCCTGACAGCTCTTCAAACCCTGTGTTGAGGGTCTTTATGAAAGTCCCCTACTCAGGCATGATGCCTTAATCTCAACGGCTTCCCTCCTTACGGGTCAATGAGTGGATGGCACTGAAAGTTCCAGCCCTCTAATCACCCGGTTGGTTCCTCCGGCAACCAGCCCTCATCTTCTAACAGCCGCCTCAACTCTGGTTGAAAGGGGCTTGTTTCATTATTATTATTATTATTATTATTTTAAATTTATTAAATTTATTGGAGTGACTGGTTAATAGGATCATATAGGTTTCAGGTGTACCTTTCCTATGATCCATGAGCTGTATATTGCATTGTGTGACTACCACCCAAAGTCAAATCATTTTCCATCACCAAATATTTGGCCCCCTTTACCCTACCACCCCACCACCCCACCACCCCACCACCCCCTTACTCTGGTAACCACCATACTGTTGGCTGTGTCAGTGAGTTTCAGTTTTATATCCCATACATGAGTGAAATCATAGGGTTCTTAGATTTTTCTGACTCATTTCACTTAGCATATCTTCAGGGTCCATCCATCTTGTCACAAGTGGCAGTATTTCATCTTATCTTAGGGCTGAGCAGTATTCATTGTGTAAATGTGCCACATCTTCTTTATCCGCTATTCTATTGAAGGACACTTTGGTTGTGTCCATGTTTTGGCCACTGTGAATAATGCTGCAGTGAACATAGGGGTGCATATATCTTTGCAAATAAATGTTTTCGAGTTTTACAGGTAGAGACCCAGAAGAGGGATTGCTGGCTCAAGTGGTAACTCTACTCTTAATTTTTTAAGGAACTGCCAGACTGTTTTTCATAGTGGCCATACCAGTCTGCATGCCCACCAGCGGTGAATGAGGGGTTCCCTTTTCTTCACAGCCTCTCCAACCCTTGTTATTACTTGTTGATAAACAGGTGTGCGGTGGTACCTCATTGCAGTTTTGATTTGCATTTTTCTGATAGTGAAATTGAACATCTTATATATATCTGTTGGCTATTGGTATGTCTTAGGAGAAGTGTCTGTTCAAGTCCTCTGCTCATTTTTAATTGGATTGTTCATTCGGTGTTGAGTTGTGTGAGTTCTCTACATATTTTGCGTATTAACCCCTTGTCAGATCTGTTGTTTGCAAATACCATCTCCCATTCAGAAATGGGAAGTAAAAGTGTCCCTTTTTGCAGATGACATGATTCTGTACATAGAAAACCCTAAAGACTCCACCAAAAAAACTATCAGGAACGATAAAGAAATACAGTAAAGTTTCAGGATTCAAAATCAATGTAAAAATCCACAGCTTTCTTTTATACGACAATAAAACTTTAGAAAAAGAAATGAAAAAACAATTCCTTTTGAAACTGCAACAAAAAGAACAAAATACCAAAAAACACAGTGGAGTAAAGAAAGCCTCTTCAATAAATGATGCTGGAATGCCACATGCAAAAGAATGAAACTAGATTACAGTTTGTCCCCATGTACAAAAATTGATTCAAAATGCATCAAAGACCTACATATGTGATCTGAAACAATAAATAACATAGAAGAAAACAGGTGCTAAACTTACGGACCTCGGTCACAGACAACATTTTATCAGTTTGACCCCAGAGGCAAGGGAAGTAAAGGCAAAGATGAATGAATGGGACTAATCAGGCTAGAAAGCCTCTGCACACACTGCAAAAGGAACAGACACAAGACAGGAAGGGGCTTTTTTCAAATAATAAAAGGTACTCTTGTTACCTCTGACGCATAGGAAATTCCAACGGTGTTAGATGCTCTGTGCCAGGAACCAGGGTCAAAGGCCAATATGTCAAAACAGCACAGCAGTGTATACATTTTCAATAATTTTTCTTAGGTTTCTTGGAAGAATAGTCAAAACAGTGAGGATACCTACAATCCATGGGATAGGCTTTTCGTGGCTGTCATATCGGTAAGCAATAAAATGTTTTCTGTGTTAGTGTGTTACCTTAAGAAGAGTTTGGTTGTATGATTTTAACTCTCTTTAGTTTATATCCTGTTGCATAAATATGAAGATGCATGAAAAGTTAAGTGCATTAGTTCATACTAGCGGGTGTACATTTTGATGGTAATACCTTTCATTTACTGAATATGTCCGTTTTAATATTCTTGGCTTTTTCATAATGCTATTTAATTTTGATTCTGGCTTCCTTAGAAGCTATAAACAAAGGCTTTTTTTCTTTTTATTTTGTGAAGCTGACAACCAATGAACTTTACAGAGATAGAAATGAACTTTACAGAGAGAAAAATATGTGAAAGATCATCTTACTAGAAATCTACCTTGGTTTGTATTAAAATCTATTCGTAAATGATAAGACATGCAAAAAAAATTTGGCTAATTTTTTTGTCGTTGGTAAGGAAACTGAGGTATGTGGTCTTTGTTCTGTTGATAGAGAAAAAAGAGATTCATTCATGAGTCATTCTGTGTTTTTCAGCCTTACCTGCAGTGTATACTATGGATTTTCCTCTTACAGTACTATGAGAAAAAATATGGAGGCAGATCAATAAGAAAGGATCCCTTTTTCAGGTTAGCTAGTTTTTTTTTTTTTTAAGTTTTAAAGTTTTTCAGCATGTTTACAGAGTTGTGCAACTTTTACCATAATCTTATTTTAGATAATTTTCATCACCCCCAAAGGAAACCCTGGACCCATTAGTAGTCACTCTTCCCCACACCCACCCATGCTCCCTAGCCCTATATAATCACAAATCTACTTTCTATCTCCAAATAATAGATTTGCCAGTTTTGAACATTCATATAAGTGGAATTATACAATACATAGTGTTTTGGGGGTTTTTTTTGGTCTGGCTTCCTTTACTTAGTGTGATGTTTTTAGGTCACGTCCATGTTGTAGCATGTAGTAGTACTTCATTCCTTTTTTATGCGGCGTAATAATTACATTTTATGATTATGTCACACTTTCTGTTCATCAGTTGATAGACATTTTCATCGTTTGCACTTTTTGGCTAGTACAAATAATGCTGCTGTGAGCATTTGTGTCCAGGTATTTGTGTGGGCATACATCTTTGTTTCTCCTGGAAGGACACCTAGGAATGGAATTGATGGGTCACATGGTAACTATGTTCAACCTTCTGAAGAATTGATAGACTGCTGTTTTCTGAACCGGTTGCATCACTTTACATCAGTCTCCCCTCGTCTGTGGCAGACATGCTCCCAAACCCACAGTGGGTACCTGAAGTCACAGAGAGTGCCAAGCCCTACACGTGATGTGTTTTTTCCCATATATACACACCTTTTCACTTAAAGGAAGCACTTTATGGCTTCTGTTTGGCATATCTGAATTGCCAGTATTGCTACTCTTAGGCCTGGGGGACATTTATGAAGTAAAATAAGGGTTTCTTGAACACAAGCACTGTGATACTGAAATGGGCAATTTGATAACCCGGAGGGACTTGGTAGCAAAGGGATGACTCCTGTCCCCACTGAGACACAGAGTAGGGAGTAGGACGGTGTGAGATTTCATCGTGCTACTCAGAGCAGCATGAAACGTAAAACTTAGGAAGGGTCGTTTCTGGAGTTTTCCATTTAATATTTTTTGGACTGCTGTTGATGTTGATGGCGAGTCACTGAAACTGGAATGCAAAGCTGCCTGAGAGGGGAGGCCACTGTGCATTCCCATTAGGGACCTCTGAGGGTTCGGTTTCCTTCAAATTCTTGCCAGTATTTGCTACTGTTTAGCTTTTTGATTTTAGCCGTTCTGGTGGGTATGAAGTGGTGTGTTGTTGTGGTTTTCATTTGCATTTCCCTGGTGATTCATGTGTTTCCTTACCTCCCTATTGACACTGTTTTCAGTAAGATAGCTAATGACTTGCTCTTTGTCTTGTCAAGTAGGCTCAACCTCTTTAATCTGCAGCCTTTCGTGTGCTTGACTTCTTCTCTTTATACTTTTCCCTTGTTCTGTTGTTTTCCATATGTCAACTCCTATTTTCCTCGCTACTACTTAAAGTCAGATTTTCCCTTGGAAGCATTTTTTTCTCTGCCTACCTTTGTGGTGGTTTCTGTTGGTTCCAATGTCAGCTCTTTGCATCTGCTCAGTGGAATCTGATTTATATCCAGACTGTAAATTCTTTTGAGTGAGGAGCCCCTCTTTTTTTGGTGGTCATTATTTTACCTTTTTATCTTTTTGTGAAATAGTGCCTGACGCATACTAGTCATAAATAATACAGGTAAATGAATCAATTTAGATAATATCATCTAAATGGTATCAGTGAATGAAAAGTAGCTCTTTTTCCATCTTTCACAGATAACTACGGATCTCATATTGGTGTTTTTTTTTTAATATTTATCTCTTTGTAGAGCTTTAGTTTCTTACTATTTTAATTATCTGAAAATCTACTATCTTGATATGTTTAGGACCTTTTCAACAAAACCCAAAAACAGGAAGTTCCCAGAACCACCGAACAATGAAGATGAAGATGAAGATGTTAGAGCTGAAAGACTAAAGGTCAGAGAGCTGATGAGCTGCCAGTGCTGTGAAGAGGTAACTCAGTCTTTATTGCTAAGTCTTGTTACATGTGCACTGGTCGGTTCCCATGTGTAGGAAATAATCTGAAAAATATTTTCTTTCTATAGGAATCAATCTGAAAAAAAGTATTTGAAAAATATTTTGTCCACTTTTTTTTGAATGATCTTCAAGGTATATTTCAAATTTAAAAAAAGATTCAGATTATTGTTAGAGAATGATACTTTCTTAAAGTGAAAAAAAATACATCCAGAGAATATCCTGAGAGGATATCCATGAAACTGACAATGACAGATTAGATGCTGACATGCAGGGATGTCATGATGTTTACATTAATTTCAAATTAATTTTTGAAATATTAATATATAAAAGTAATACAAAAAATCAAAAGATAAAATATACACAAAAGTTGAAAAGTAAAAGCTCTGAGAAATTCCACAATAAGAAAACTTTCAACCTTTCCTTGATTCAGCATTTCCCAAACCTGTAAGACTAAAGGAAACATTCCCCTCTTTAAAAAAAAAAAAACAGCAACAAAACACAGCTATTCTGTTCCAAGAGAAGCTAGTATGGCTGGTAAAGATGTTTTTTAAAAATTACTATTTGATTAATTGAACTCACTAAAAACAATACAAAGACTACTTGGGTCATTTGAAAGACTTTTTAAAAAGATCTAGTCAATCAGAGTAACTTCGAACATAATTGCAGTTCTGCTGGCAGTTTAACAAAGTTGCATCTGCTGAAAGTCTAGACTTAATATTTTCTAAGATATTCTTAAACTCTGTCATCAACCCATGGCTTATTTATTTCAGACTCTTCAGTGGGTGTTTCTCACATTCCTGGCCAAACAGAATGAAATTAATCATCTTTTAACTAGTTGTTAGGACCTCAAGCAAATCACAAAAGCCAGCGTTTCCTAAATTTTGTTCTGTATCCACATGTGATTAGTTAACATAACAGGATCCATGGTCAAATGAGTAGGGGGAATCTTATACATTGTATACATTTGTAGAAGTGTTATAATGTGTATAAACATATCATGAGTTCTGAGAAGCCCTCTGATTGTGCACGCCCCAAGTTTGTAATTAGCTCTGTATTTTGGAAAAGGCTTTGGACCTAAACACCTATAGATGGCAGGCTCTCCCCTTTCTGTAGCAGGCCCATTCAGTTCCCACAGTTGGAGTTCTGTCTGTGCTGGGCTGTTATTAACATTACCTTTGGATGGTTTCTGAACTGGTTTGGGAGGTGTAGGTTCAAAGCTTTATTAGCAACAGCTTGTTGGCCTTCTTTGTACTTCTCCTTTCAGATTCCCATGTCTGCTCACCAAGACTCAGTTGCACTGAGAACATCTGATTTATTTCAGGCATGTTAAAACAATATTGACTGAACTGCTGTATCCCTTATCAGCTCCAAAAAGTTCCCCAGGTTCTTGGGCTGCCCCCCTCTGCTCTGCTGGGGATGTGTGGCCATCCTTTGACCACTGCTCTGGCCACCACTGTGAGGTTGTCCACTTAGTTTTGAATATGACATTATTTCAGCAACAAATGGACATTGATTTGTATAGCATCCTTTATTAGCAAATATAGTTCTTTTTTTCCACTTTATTTTTTTTACTTTTTATTCTATTATACTCCTAGTTTTTTCCCTTTGCCCCCCTCTAGCCAGCCCACCCCCCTCCCACAGTCAATCCCCTCTCTGTCATCCATGTCCATGAGTCATTCATACATGTTCGCAAGTACAGTTCTTATGATATGGATATGAGTTGTGTGCAGCCTGTTATTTAATGATGGGTTTCTGATTTATAACTCTCTTTTTAAATCCTGTTTCCCTTGTTAGAAACCAGCCATTATGGTCAGCAATTTGCATAAGGAATATGATAACAAGAAAGATTTTCTTACAAGAAAAGTGAAGAAAGTGGCAACTAAATACGTCTCCTTCTGTGTGAAAAAAGGCTGGTATTTAATTAGTTTTTTTCTTATATAATGTTTTCAGAAGAGTAATTTCCATTTTAAATTTGATTTACATATGATGATTTTTCTTTCATTTCCTTTAGGAGAGATCTTGGGACTGTTGGGCCCAAATGGCGCAGGCAAAAGCACAATTATTAACATTCTGGTTGGTGAAGTTGAACCAACTTCAGGCCAGGTATGACATATAAGGATGTGGGATGTGTTGACTATGATTTGTAATTTTCAGTAAAGTCAATTCTTAATCGCAAATTAGGATTTTGATGCTATGTTTTTCATATTAAATTTGTAGTATAAAAATTGTGATCTTTTTGGTTATCTATGAATATAATATGCACATAGTAAAATTTTTATGACATACATGCAGACACACATATATAGTATTTCTGCTTTTGTAATTATTACATGCATGAGTGATTGGTCCACCAACTTAAGGGAAGGCAGGAGTGTTAACGGAGGAGGCGTGGCTGCTGGTGTTTTCGTCACCATCAGTCAGTCTTTGATTACAAGAATATCTTTCGTCACCTTGTGGAAACGTCACAGAACTGCTCTGACCCTATCTCCTCTTCTCTCGCTCCCCTCACACCAACCGCACTGGCTCGTTGCTTTCCCTGAAAGTGCCAGGCACGCTTTTTTCTTTGGGTTTTTGCCTTAATTATTTTTTAAGTTGGCTATTGCTTACCTTGTAGAAATCCCAGTGACCAAATTTGCTTACATTCCTGGCTCCAATTTCACCTTCCAAGTTAAGCCCTGGCTCCTCCTGGTTAAAACAGGGCTTGCTCTCCCAACCAGTTCTGCATTCCTAATCACTGGTATTGGCCATGTCACTGAACTCTCTTTAGCTATGCATATCTTTTCCTCATCAAAAGGAGTAAAAATCTTGCCCTAGCTCTAGGAAGGAATTTGAATTAATTCACTTGCTGCTTCCTTCACAATGTAAATTAAGCAAAATGGTTATTTAAAATTGGCTTGTGTTTCTGTAGGTATTTCTAGGAGACTACTCATCAGACCCAACTGAGGACGACGATTCCGTTAAGTGTATGGGCTACTGCCCTCAGATGAACCCACTGTGGGCAGACATCACAGTGCAGGAGCATTTCGAAGTTTACGGAGCTGTGAAGGGAATGAGTCCCGGTGACCTAAAGGAAATCACAAACCGGTAAACTTTGGAATCTTTTTGTGACCCGCAGAAAAGTCGATGTTCCACATTTTAAAAATTTCATAACAGGCATTTCTTTGTATGATAACTTTCATAGCAAATGGTCATTACCTTATAATACATTCTTTACAGAATTATGGCAGCTATGAAAGTAAACCGGGAATTTTTCTATTTCTAATTATAGAATTAAACTTATTTTAATTGAAAGTGAACCTTTAATCAGGACATTATTTTATTTAAAATGATATAAATTGGAGGTCTAATTGTAGAAAGTTTAGTTTCTAGATAAAAGAATGTCAGTGATCACAGTGAATGATAATGCACTTATTTTGTTTTGTCTATTTTGCAGAATAACAAATGCACTTGATTTAAAAGAACATCTTCAGAAAACTATAAAGAAACTACCTGCGGGAATCAAGCGAAAGGTAACTTTCATTAAACAACAAATATGTGTCTGTTTTATTGATAGTTTAGTGCCTGATACTGTCATGATAAAATTCCTGGTTTTGAAGCCATTTTCTTTCCATTTAGTTGTGTTTTGCTCTGAGTATGCTGGGGAACCCCCAGATTACTTTGCTAGATGAACCATCAACAGGTATGGACCCTAAGGCCAAACAGCACATGTGGTGAGTATAACATTAAATGCCCTGGGGACACGTTACGCTGAGATCGTCATTTAGAATAAAAGAATAGTTTATTTTGTTATGACAAATGGTTTTATATTAGTTATATATGCCTGTTGATTTTAAATCCTATACAAATAATAAAATAGTAATTAAAATTAAATATTTTAATTTGTAGAGAGTCCCTTAAACTTTTAAAACTTTATCCTATTTTACATGAAGTATGAACATGTTATGTATTTCAGAACAAAAATGAGTATGTAGGCAATTATCAAAATAAAGAGTACTGCTGTCTGAAGAGTTTTTAAAAGACTTTTTTCTTGTCAGTTGACATATAAATCATAGTTCTTTCTCATAGTAATACTGTCTTGAATTTCTGTTGGAGCGCTCTCTAAGAATTCCCAGTGCCAATTAGTTGACCAACTTTTTAGGCTTAGGTATATGTCTATAAAATGTGAGTTTGGTTTAGATTCATGTTAAGGTTTTTCTATGATTCTATGGCTATTTTGTTATAATATAAAAAGACATTAATTTTTATAATTCATTTTTTAAAGCATGGAAACATTTAAAATCATGGAATTTCTGTCTATTTGACAAGCTTTTAAAAATAAGGGGAATAAATAGGAAAACCATAACTGGGCAAAAATATAACTGTAGCAACTAAAATTTGATGCTTTAATAATCCTAATTAACCAACTTGTTGGGTTTTTAAAAACCCAGGTATTTTTTTTCCAATATTCAGATCCTTTCCTCTTTTTCTATTTTACTATATGTAGGCGAGCAATTCGAACTGCATTTAAAAACAAAAAGCGGGCTGCTATTCTGACCACTCACTATATGGAGGAGGCGGAGGCTGTCTGTGACCGAGTGGCCATCATGGTGTCTGGGCAGTTAAGGCAGGTGTCTGACTAGCCATTTGGGGAATGGGGCGGGGGTAGACTTTAAATGTCATCATTGAAAAATGCATATTAATTTAAACATTATAAATATTTTCCTTGCCCTGGCTGGGTGGCTCTGTACACAGCATCGTCCTGTGTACCAAAAGGCTGTGGGTTTGCCTCTGGGTCAGGACACCTCCCTCCCTGGGTTGTGGCTTTGATCCCCGTCCGGGTGTGTGCGGAGGCAGCTGACTGATGTTTCTCACGCTGATGTTTCTGTCTCTCTTCTCTGTCCCTTCCACTTTCTCTAAAATCAATAAACATATCCTCAGCTGAGGATCAAAAATATTTTTTTTCTTGTTTGAATTTTTGAATCAATTTTCTTTCTGTAGAATTACTCAGAGATATGTCCGTTTTTTTCCCAAAATATGGCTAGCTACTTTGCATTTGGAACTGGCTTAATTATTCAACAATTTGGGGTGTTATTCTCAGGTATAAGGTCTGTTATTTTTAAAAATTGCTAGGGAGTATATTGGATTATAATTCAAAATATAAAATAAATGTGTGTAAACATACTCTTATAAATAAATGATTATATAAATAAATAAATGTGGATAAAGAAGCAAATCTTCTTAACAGGAAAGGGTGGGGTAATGGAGACATCTTTAATAGTATAAACAGTAAAAATAAATTTAAAAAAATACATGGATACTACCCGCTCTGGAAAGGGGAGCTTAACCCCCTAACTCCCCAGGTGTGGTCTGGATATAGCCAGTCTCTTCTAAGAGAAGGGAAGACACTTACTTTACAGTGGGCAGACCTGACAAACACTGCCACCTGGACCAAACAGTGTCCTATGGGTACCGTGTATCACCTGGCGCGGTATGATAAGACAGGTACTTCAGATCCGTGGCATTTTCCACAAAAACCCCATAACCCCAGTCTAATCATAAGAAAAGATCAAAGTATCCCAAATTGAAGAACATTCTACTAAAACACTTGACCAGTTCTTCTCAAAATTCTCAAAAGTCATGGAAAAGAAGGAAAGCATTAAAAGACTGTCACAGATCAGTGGGGACGAAGGACCTCTGACAACTAAGTGTAACGTGGTATCCTAGATAGATCCTGGAGCAGAAAAAGAACATGAGTGGAAAATCTGGTGGAACCCAAATTCAGTTAACAGTAATATACCAAGGCTGGTTTCTTAATTTTGACAAATGTGCCAGGGCATTGTAAGGTGATTTAGGGACACTGAAACTGGGTGAGGGGTTTATGAAGACTCTCTATATTATATTTGCAACTTTTCTATAAATTCAAAAGTATTCCCTCATAAATATTTTATTTAAATCATTCTTTAGCTGAGAAACCACTTTTTGAAACTGTCATCGTATATCTGAGTTTTCTTTTAAAAATCCCTACAGATGTATTGGGACAGTCCAGCATCTAAAGAGTAAATTTGGAAAAGGTTACTTTTTGGAAATTAAATTAAAGGACTGGATAGAAAACTTAGAAATAGACCGCCTTCAAAGAGAAATTCAGTATATTTTCCCAAACGCAAGCCGTCAGGAAAGGTAAAGATTTTAAAATTTTAATTATATTTTTTGTACAGTAATCATAAAAATTTGTTATTATATTAAGGATAAGGGGGAAAAGTCTGTATTGGTAACCAATATTGGATTAATGTAGTCTAATGACTGGAGTTTTATATCTAATTTAGTGTTAGATCTTTCAATGCATGATACTACTGGCCATGGCTGGGTGCTCAGTGGGTTGGAGCATCGTCCCAATATGGCAAGGTTGTGGGCTCGACCCCCCTAGTCAGGGGGGCACATATTGTACAAGAATCAACCAATGGCTGAATAAATAAATGGAACAACAAATTGATGTTTAACTCTTTCTTTCTCCCTCCTTTCCCTCTAAAATCAATCAACCAGTCAGTTAGTATATATGATACTATTTAAACTTTTGAAAGTTCTTACTTAGTAGTAATGAGAGTTATTTTAGAGTGCATGGGAATTTTTATGATTGCAAACATTTTTGTGCGAAGAAAATTTTAAGATGTCAAACAATTGTAATCTAAGTGTTTATCTAAATAATTTTGAACCGTAAAAAGAGTTTGAAGTTTAGTTTTAAAACACAGTAGTAGTAAGTTAAAATTTTATCTTTGTTTTCAGTTTTTCTTCAATTTTGGCTTTTAAAATTCCTAAAGAAGATGTTCAGTCCCTTTCACAATCATTTTCTAAGTTGGAAGAAGGTAAGTAATATTTGAAGAACATGGTAAGGTAGCTTTCGAATTATAAAAGAGTTTTATTTAAAAAGTGTAGAAGCCTGGGACTCAATTTACTGTAGGTGCTGTGATAGATAGGAAAATACCGTACCCTTTTATGAATTTAGCCTAGGATACAGGTAAGTACTAATACTGTAGGGATTTGGTAGATCACCTGTATTGCAACATGAACCTTTTACTGTTTTGATAGACATAACCGCAGTTTTTCATGTTGCATCTCTGGTAGAGTTCGGCTTCATTAGCCCTCACTAGTGCAGGCCGGAACTGGGAGCACTGAGTTTCTTGAATCCGGAGAAGTAGAAATGGTAGCAAGACTAAGTCCCAGCAGGAGAGAGGAGATGAAAATTCATAGTGTGGGAGGGTGGTCATTCCTAAAACCTCAGAAGAAGCTCAACTGAATCTTGGCCTTTTTAAAATAAATGGTAGGCAGGATAAAGATGTGCTGGCGGCAGCAGAGGGAGGTAAGCTCCTGGACAGGGCGGGCATTCAAATGCAGGTTATTTTACAGTGTTTATAACTGTGGAACAACCTGTATTTCCTGGTGATTTCCTTCTTATTAAAGAGAACACCCAAACTACTTAGGGAGAATTAAATTAAAAGAATAAATAGACCCATAGACATGGACAAAGGTGTGGACATGGACGTGAAAGCAGGGGTAGGGAGTGGGGGGGCTGGACAGAGGAGGATGAAGGGGGGGAAATTGGGAAAACTGTAATAGAATAAATAAGAATAAAAAATAATAATAAATTTTAAAAAGGAAATAAAAAACCAGAAAATTTTGCATTAGGTTGCAAAAAGACCTGAAATAAATATTAAAAGTATATTAGACATATGAACAATGTCCCGAATCTAGGTCAAGAAGGCAAGAGCAAGCTGTATCGAAATCGGGAAATGGGAAATAAAGAGCAGAGATAAAAGGAAATGAAAAAAGGAATGATGAGGAAGAAGATGAAGAGGAGATGCTTGGAAAAGGCAGCCAGAGGAAAGGAGGGTTAACTATAGTGCCTAGGCCAGGAGCGATCGCGGGGGTGGTGAGGAGAACCAAAGCAGGATAGAGGAAAGGGGCATGTTTTGGCAGCTTCAAGTTTGAATGAGTTGATTACAGAGATTTTTTTAAAAGATAGATTGTTAGCTACTTAGCAGTTACTGCCATTTTAATTCTTTAAAATATTAATAAGTAAAATATTGTTTTCATATTTTGATAGCTAAACACACTTTTGCCATTGAAGAATATAGCTTTTCTCAAGCAACACTGGAACAGGTACTTTAAACATTTTAAAAAATTCTTTTAGAGAAGGAAGTGTCTAATATCTAATTGTTTAGGTTTACATTAGAAAAGGAGTGTGTAAACCAGAGACAAATTGTTATACAGTATTTCTAAACTTTTGTATAATTTAAAAAAAAACTCTAGGTTCTCCATCAGTTTATTTTGAATAGCTCAAATTTTAGTAAATTAAATGGGTCATGATGATGATATTTCATATTGGCATATCAAATTACATTGTTTAAATATTTATATAAATTATTCATGACAGTGCTACTTAAATATATTAATCAAAAATAACCCATTAATTGACCAAAATATGCATCTTTGTTATGTGATTAATGTAGATTTTTCTGTTTAAATTTATTAATAGTAACAAGTCTTTTAATACTTAAATCGTTAATGTAATTAGATAAAGCCTTATACCATTTCTGATTTAGTTAAAAAGCCTTTGAGGTAATTGAGATATATTATTTACTTTCATTACTTATTTCTTCACTTACTTTCATTTAGGTTTTTGTTGAACTCACTAAAGAACAAGAGGAAGAAGATAATAGTTGTGGAACTTTAAACAGCACCCTTTGGTGGGATAGAACACAGGAAGACAGAGTAGTATTTTGAATTTGTATTGCTCAATCTGCTTACTGAATTTATTTCTTTTTCACTTTATTTTAACTTTGGTTTAAGAAAGTGTATTATTTTAATGGTAACTGAAGAACTGTGAAAACACTTGGAAATTTCCTAACTTCCTTAATTGAAATGCTGTGGTTGTATGTTTTTCTTTTCTTCAAATAAAACTTGATGTATAATTAATTGAAACTGCATGTTTATATCTAAAGTATATTGCACTATAGTCTGTATGTGAAGTTGAATATAGACACTTTTACCTTTCAAAAACAGTGCTTCTAAATTTATGTTTTAAAGAAATAGTGGTAAATAATTTTATTTCAATTAATTTTTCAGTTTATATAATCTTGTTACATAAGTATGTAATGTTCCAAACTAAGTAAAAAACTAATATATAAATAATACTTAGAAAGGAGACAGAAATCAAAAGTTTCTTGCTTTTCCTTTTTAATTTTAAAAAGGAATTTTGAGTGAAAGTTGACATTCTAAGAAACTAAACAATCTTACTGCAGATAGACGTGTGTGGGAAGTGACATCCACTAGATGGCACTCATCAGTCATAATCAATTAAATCAGACCTTGTTCTGTTCATGATTTTAGACAGTTAACTACAGTATTTTGCTGTGTATAATGCACACCCACGTTCTTGGCACAAACTTTCAGGAAAAAAATCTTTTTTTTTTAATTTTTTATTTCAGTTTTTTATTTATTTGTTTTTTTGTATTATAAAGGAATTTTAGCATTTATGTTGAACATATTATGGTACAAGAAATTTTATGTAACAAATAATTACAAAACACAAGAACAGATACAAAGTATTTCAGGTACTACCTATTTGTGTCATTATTTTTCCCTTAAGTATTTGGGGAAAAGGTCACATTATACATGGCAAAATATGGTAACTTAGCTCTTTCAAGTTACATTTCTTTTGCTTCTTGTAAAATTCATACATACAGAATTGTCTTTAGTAAGAAGACAGAACTTGACTCTGTTGGCATTGGAATAAGGTTATGGTTGATGTAATCTCAGAAAATAGAACTGACTCTTGAACAGCGCGTGGGTTAGCGGTGCCAACCCCCTCCCCACTGTGCAGTTGGAAATTTGTGTATAACTTCTCTCTCCTCAAATGTAACTGCTGATAGCCCACTGTTGACTGGGAGCCTTACGGATAATATTAGCAGTCACTTAATTCATATTTTGTATGTTATGAGTATTGTGTACTGTATGCTTACAATAAATTCAGCTAGAGGAAAGAAAATGTTATCAAGAAAACCATAAGGACGAGAAAATACACTTACAGTGCTGTACGTATTTATTGAAAAAAAACTGTGTGTAAGTGGACCTGCACAGTTCAAACGCGTGTTGTTCAAGGTCAGCTGTACTTCCTTGTAGAACCCATGTTATGCACTATGGGTAAAATGTACTATAAATAATACTAATTGACATTATATTTCAGCCAGATAAATGAAAGTATTAACTTTGCCAAAGCAAATATATTGGGAGTGTGGTAATGGCAACAACAGAAGAATTTGGTACTAAATTATATACTATGAATAGCCAAACCCTTTATTGAAATTATTAACTATTTAAAATACGTAAACCTAATGAATTTTTAGCTCTGCTGTGTGATAAGACATCTGTGATTTTAGACTCTAGCAGCTGATTTAAAATAATGTTCCTTCTCAGTCTTGGCACGAGGTACAAGACTGGTACCCTCCCACCCCCACTGCTTTGGTAACTGCCGTCCACATTGCTAGAGATGCCCACTTCAGCAGCTACTCAGAGGTCAGAACTAATCTGAATGAGCTGTCTTACAGTTTCTGCTTGGAATCTATAACCCACAGCTAAGGTAGTTTTTCTGGTAAGATGTAGTTGGCACTAGTTTTTAGTCTTTTATTATTAAGTGACAGTAATTTGCCTCATGCTACCAAGCTGTTGGAGTCTTCATTTGAGAATCTTGCTTTGAGGTCTTTAGTACCAAACGTAGGTAGTGCATGATGAATATAATTCCAGACACATTTGAAAGAAAAATCTTTACCTTTGTAGATAAATTAGTAAATAGCACATTGCATTTTTAAAAAATTGATTTTAGGGAGAGAGGAAGGGAGAAAGAGAAACATTGGTGTGAGAGAGAAATGACGTGCGAGAGAAACTTTGATTGGTTGCCTTCCCTATGTGCCCTGACCAGGGATCGAACCCGCAACCTGTGTGGGAAGATGCTTTAGCCAACTGAGCCACCTGGCTAGGGCTATCACATTGCATTTTTTAAACAAGTCATTGGTAAATGGCGTCATAAATTTAAAGAGTTGTCATTTAGTGTCCAATAGTCATATAAATACTCAGGGGCTTCTCATTTGGGATGAGTTTTTGTAGCTATATATTATCTTGAACACTTAAACTGAGTATAAAGAATAAATCCACAGTTTACTAGGGCAGTGATTAAAAAAGTAGTTTTTTTGGACCTGACCATACTGAGAGGGATGTATTCTTTTGAAGTAGAGCATGACTAATGTAGGACATGACCGGCTCTTGCACAGTGTTTGGTCACTTTCACTCACGTCTGCGTGCATGTGGTCAATGGAAAGTAAAACCGTTTTCTTGCAAAGTGAGAGTTGAGATTATGTTGGTTAGTCATAATCGCGTTCTTTTCTACTGTGTTGTTTCTTTCTTATTATTGTGTTCCTGTAAGTTATTTAAAAAAGATGTTAATTAATTTTTTCAGTTTTTACATACTTAGAGCGAATATTTTGGTCATGAATTAAATTACTTGTAGGAACAGTCTGTTCCCTTTTTCACAGTAATAAAATTTTTCCTCTTCAGAAGTATAGTTTAACTAATTCTTAGGAAAGAAAGTCAAATGTAAAGTTTATATTTATTTACAGAGTACTGATCATGTCACTGAACATATATTTATTTCAAAATGTCTTACATTACGGATCTCAAACATTTGTTCTATAGCAATACAAATGCATATTAATACATATATTAGGCAAAAGTTGGCAAGAAACTCATCACCTCGTTTATGTTTTCTGTCCATGATCAAATTTTAAAAGTAAAAGCTGGACTTAGTGACCGTCTGTGGGTACTGACTAATAAGGCAAACCTCTGTCTGCAACACTTAGGAATCGAGCTGTTGGTAACAATTACAAACATGGTTAACTGTACTCTACACTTCACTTCATGGGCTCTTAATTTTATTTTCCAGTTTGTTCTTAGTAGTAAAGGGCTATAGATTTTCTTTTGTCCTTTAAATTGACACAAACTGCTTTAAACAAATATTCTGATTTTAATCATGAAAATGTTTTTAGAATTATTTAATTTAACAGACTTATTAGTGACTGTGTTTCAAGCAGTGGTTCCTCTGGATAGGAAGACAGCTGTCAATTTTGGCCCTGTAAGATCTTAGAGTCTAGCAGGAGGAGGAGAGACCCTTGTGTAACTAGCCCCAATGCGACAAACACTTTGCTAGTTGTACTCACACTTTTATTGGAGCACAATTCTACTTAGAATGTGTTGTCATTGTTTATTTGTGTCAATATTTCATATGATTGTACTCTGATGAAATACCATATTGTATTTTTATGTAATACATATATTGGCATTAATTATTTAAAAATAGAAATGCTTATCCTTAATGTATTTTTAATATTGCTAACATTGATTTTTTCTTTTCTGAGAGAGCATATAACACAAAATGAAAATTTATTCTTTGGTGTACAATTTTTATATCAGCTATTCTTATAAGGTAAAAGTTTACTTATTTTTTATTCATAAGATGTTATATGTAGGTAAGCCTCAATGTTGCCCTTTAAGAAAAAAATAAATGTGGTTAATAATAAGCTTTAAGAACTGAAAATTTAAGACAACACTTTATTTTGTATACTGAAATGAATTATTTGTTATTTACTATTCATAAATGAAAAGGAGTGGCTCATATTAAAAATGAAAAAATATGGCCCTATAATCATTAGTAATTTTATTTTCAAGTACAGAGTAAATATGATAATTATATTTAACATATTAAATTATTTCCAGATATTTAATACTACTTACATACTTACTAATTTTCTTAGAACTTTCAAATAAATTTGATCCTCTCACACACTGAGGCTATAACCAACTATGTGTGGTATGAGATGGGTAGTATGTTTATCGAGCTGACTGTGAAGTATATAAATGTCTAATCACTGTGCTGTGTACCTGAAACTAATACAATGTATGTCAACTGTAACTGGAAAATAAATTTTAAGAAAAGATTTTAAATTTAATGAACAACTTTTTTTCCAAGCATCTAAGCAACTCTCTCAAATTTAATCAATTACCTTTTAAATTAAGCAAATTAACTTCTTAATAATGTCAAGCATTTACAAAATAGCATACTGAAAACTACCTGTTAGAAGGCTTGCTACCACACTTGCATAAATACAGGATGCCAAAAAAAAAAAATCACTACAATCATTATTTTTATTACTTTTTTTTTTTTTACCATTTCTACGCATTCCTTTCCTAGGGTTACACATATACGAGTAAAAGGACCCTCTTGGGTCATGAAGGTAACATTTGATAACTTGAGATAAGAAGTGAGTGCTGGTCAGGTTGTTCAGTTAATGACTGGAATTGATCAAGGGCTGTCTGTGACGTAGCTAAGCGCTCCTGTCAGTGAAACCTGGATCTCCTCTCAAAGAGCACTCTGGCAGCTGTTCAGGCAGGTGGCCTTTGTTTTATGTTTGTGCTTCGACCTTTTGAGCTTTCAGCTGGGACTAACCTAAGTTCCAGATTTTTACAACCTAGTATTTTTCTTTTCACTTATGTTTTATTGTTAGGTTTCATCTAAATTTATCATAGTAGGATTTTCCAAGTTCTGTTGTGACTACAGTATAACCTTTTAATTAAAAACTAGCTAAATGAATCCCTCATTTGGGCTGCAGTTTTATTTCCCTTTTTGTTTTGTAATTCTTCCGTGTTTCACTAACCATAGTATGGTCATTTTACTAACAAAATGATATCATTACTGTTTTGGGTCACCTTATCTAGTTCTTATTAATACATTGTCTTTGTTACATAGTTGTAGGAAAAGATACTAAATGCTCATTGTCTTATGTATTGGCTATAATTTGGGGGGGTGAATTATACTGTTATTATATAATTATTTTGTTGACATTTTTTTTCTTTTTTAATTATATTTTATTGATTATGCTATTACAGTTGTCCCATTTCTCCCCCATCATTTCCCTCCACCCTGCACAACCCCTCCCACCCACATTCCCCCCTTTAGTTCATGTCCATGTTTCATAAGTTCTTTAGCTTCTACTTTTCCCACACTATTCTTGCCCTCCCCCTGTCTATTTTCTACCCACCATCAATGCTACTTATTCTCTGTACCTTTTATCCCTCTCTCCTCCTCCCACTCCCCTGTTGCAAACCCTCCATGTGATCTCCATTTCTGTGTTTCTGCTCCTGGTCTAGCTGTTTGCTTAGTTCGCTTTTGTTTTAGGTGAGGTTGTTAATATCTGTGAGTTTGCTGTCTTTTTACTGTCCTATTTTTTATCTTCTTTTTCTTAGATAAGTCCCTTTAACATTTCATATAATAAGGGCTTGGTGATGATGAACTCCTTTCACTCGACCTTATCTGAGAAGCACTTTATCTGCCCTTCCATTCTAAATGACAGCTTTGCTGAATAGAGCACTCTTGGATGTAGGTCCTTGACTGTCATGACTTGGAATACTTCTTTCCAGCCCCTTCTTGCCTGGAAGATCTCTTTTGAGAAATCAGCTGACAGTCTGATGGGAACTCCTTTGTAGGTGACTGTGCCCTTATCCCTTGCTGCTTCTAGAATTGTCTCCTTCATTTGAATCTTGGCTAATGGAATTATGATGTGCCTTGGTGTGTTCCTCCTCGGGTCCAACTTCTTTGGGACTCTCTGGGCTTCCTGGACTTCCCGGAAGTCTATTTCCTTTGCCAGATTGGGGAAGTTCTCCTTTATTATTTGTTCAAAGAAGTTTCCCCCTTATTGCTCTTCCTCTTCCCCTTCTGGTACCCCTATAATTTGGATGTTGGGATGTTTAAAGATGTCCTGGAGGTTCCTAAGCCTCTCCTCATTTCTTGAATTCTTGTTTCTTCCTTGTTTTCTGTTTGGTTGTTTCTTTCTTCCTTCTGGTCCACTCCATTGATTTGAGTCCCAGTTTTCCTCCCATCACTATTGGTTCCCTGAGCGTTTTCTTCATTTCACTTATTGTAGCCTCCATTTGTTCCTCTAATTTGCTACCAAAATCAACCAATTCTGTGAGCTTCCTAATCACCAGAGCCTTGAACTGTGCTTCATATAGGTTAGCTACCAGTGCTATGAGCTCTGCATCTGATAGATTGACCACCTCTTGGTTGCTCAGATGAATTAGCTCCGGGGCCCGGTCTGTTCTCCCTTTTGAGCCATCCTTGTTTTTGGTCTTTCTGTTTTTGTCTGGTCGTGGCTGTTATGTAGTGAGGGGTGGAGCCTTAGGTGTTCACCAGGGCGGGGCAGCCCAGTTGCTGGGTTGTGATGCTGGATGTGGAGGTGGGGTCTGAGAGGGAACAATGGCACTTGCTCCATTCTCTGCCAGATTTCAGTCACCTCCGCCACCTCCTCCAATCAAACTGGACCCCTCTGGTGCTGATTCCTGGGTGGGTGGGCCTGCGCACACTCCAGGACCCCATGGGTCTCCCCAATGAACTCTCCTGTGAGGCTGGGACTCCCTCCCGGTACCTCAGCCCCTACAAGTATTTTCAATGGGTGCTTTTAGGCTTCACTTCCCAGCGCTGGGGACCTGCATCGCACAGTCTGTCTTGCTGCCCGTTTTAGCCTGGTTTATCTGTGCCTGAATGTGTGTCCAAGGTCCACCACCTTGTGCGCCCCACTTGGCCACCTCGTGTTTGGCAACGCCGCCGCCTGGGCGCCTGGGGTGACTACATGCTGGGGACCACCACTGGCTTATCCTGGTGCGATCTGACTCCGCCAGCCACTGACTCCTCCCCTCTTTCTGATCTGGGTGAATCATTGTTGTCGGATTCCTGCACAATTCAATTTTTTCTCTGTCTAGGTTGGGTTTTCTTTTTTTGGTTCTATATTTTTGTTGTCCTTAATCTTGGTTGTGAGAGGAGGCACAGCATGTCCAGCTATGCCTCCATCTTGACTGGAAGTCAACATTTGTTTTCTGTTGACTACATTCAAATATATCGATAGCATGTGAAATCAATTGAGTGAGATCAAAATTATTCTTGGTCAAGCTTTACAAGTTGATAAATTCTAAATTGTAATGTCATTACATATTATAACTTTTCAGGATTACCTTTTTGCTTTAACTTGCTCTTTTTAATAAATAGGTAATATATGTACCATAGTTTAAAATTTAAAGGTGAAAAGGAAGTCATTTTGCTCTTCTGACTCTCCAAGAAAAGAGTAAATGTTTCTAGAAAGTAGAAAATGGAAGATCTAGTCTTCAAATACATGCAAATACAGCTTTTATTTGGATGGTTAAATAAAAAAGGTCACTGTACTCACTTAGTATGCATGCTTTAGAATTTACCTTCCCCAAATTTAAGGCACTAGATAGTCCTTGGGAACCATCCATGATAGTGTCCAAAACCATTAAGGTCATGTTTTCTTGCTTATGTTTTCACAGATATTTTGTTGCATGCCTATTATAAATTAGGCACTGTTATAAACACTGAGAATATATTATTAAACAAGAAACAAATATCTTTGCCCTCACCGAGCTTTTACTGTGATAGAGTGATACAAACTACTAAAAAATACATAACGTGTTAGATGGTGAAAAGGGGAGACAGGAGGGCCGGACATGGAGTGGATGTTGCAGGTGAGACTGCACTGAAATAGTAACCTCATGGGGAGGAGAGGATGAGCTGGTGGAAGAGCATTATAGACGGGGAATAGCAAGTACAAAGGCCCTGAGGTCGTGTGTGTAGAATATTTGAGGGAGAGAAACAGGACCAGCAAGACTTTTGTGAACTGATCAAGGGGGGCCCTTCCTCCTCCTCCCCCTCCCCTCCTCCCCCTCCTTTCTTCTCTTCTTCCTGTTCCTCTTATTTGTCCTTTGTCCTCTTCTTTCTCTTCTTCCTCCTCTTGCTCTTCTCTCCTTCCTCATCACATCTCAGTGACCATGAGACAACAATGTCCTACTCTGCCAGCACAGTATATGCTTCAGGTGCCTAGTAGAGGGGGCAAAGTATGGACCCTCTGACCACCAGATGATAGCAGCACCTTCTTAGTACCAGAACGGGGGTGGGAGCAAGGCTGTAAGAGCCATGGCTTAAGGAGAGCCCAGGTTGGAGCTACGAAGGCTGTCTGGGAAGCTAGAGGCTGAACTCTCCGGAGCCAAAGGTCATCTTTTGCTGGTTCACATGGAGGAGGCAACAGAGTTCAGGATGTCAGAATAAAAAAGAAATGAAGGGTGGGGCGGAAAACAGTTCAAACCATTCAACAATTAGAAGAAGACAGAAGAGCCATAGGAAGGGCAGGAATTATGGGCAGACAAGAGCTTTTGAGATGCAATTTTAAAACACCAGTTTTAAGTACCTCCTTTGGTCCCCGTAAGGAGCCACAAAATCTGAAACTTTTCAGATTATCTCTCCAAAAGGCAGGCAAGGAATCTTTTTGTGTAATCATCTCTTATCCTGAAAGTAAATTTCACTGATAACGGGGAGGAGGATGGGCAGAGATGGTAAAACAAAAGCTTTAGGAAAGGGGTATCATTGTTAATAAAAATGTAACCATAGTGACCTAGGATGTGAATCCAGACATAGTGACTTCAAGAGCTTTTAGTTTTTATCTCTTCCTCTCGCAGAGAGTGCTACTTAGCCTTTTCGTGGTACCTGGCTTCTGGCCTATGGCACTTGTAAAGTACTGAGTTCTCTCAGTAAGAGCAGTGC